>JAOVYU010000015.1:8542973-8553140 GCA_025674565.1 Synodontis membranacea | reverse complement strand
TGTGTGTCTCTGTGTGTGTGTGTGTCTGTGTGTGTGTCTCTGTGTGTGTGTCTCTGTGTGTGTGTCTCTGTGTGTGTCTCTGTCTGTGTGTGTGTGTCTCTGTGTGTGTGTGTGTCTGTGTGTGTGTCTCTGTGTGTGTGTCTCTGTGTGTGTGTCTCTGTGTGTGTCTCTGTCTGTGTGTGTGTGTCTCTGTGTGTGTGTGTGTCTCTGTGTGTGTGTGTGTCTCTGTGTGTGTGTCTCTGTGTGTGTGTCTCTGTGTGTGTGTGTCTGTGTGTGTGTCTCTGTGTCTCTGTGCGTGTATGTCTATGTGTGTATGTGTGTGTATGTGTGTGTGTGTGTGTTTATAAGCATCACAGGCTTCAGTAGGGCTGAACAGCTGTTCTCGGTCTCTGAACTCATAAGTTTTTCCCCAGATGTTTTGTTAATATTAACTGAGCTGAGTGTGTGTGAGCTCTGCTGGTTGATGATGATGATGATGGTGATGATGGTGATGATGATGATGTGTTTTTGTTTGTTTGACCCTCAGTTTGGTGATGAGAAGAAGTTGATGGGTTTCCACCAGAACCTGGAGGATGTGACAGAGGACCAGCTGAGCCTCGCCTCTATCCACTACATGAGATCACACTACCAGGAGGCCATCGATATCTACAAACGCATATTACTGCAGAACAGGTACTGCGTGTTTGTGTGTGTGTGTGCACATGTGTGTGTGCGTGAGACTTAGGGTTAAGTGATGCATAAATATCATTTGAGAAGAGCTCTTTATGGCAACACAGCTAAATCATACACTTCTGTTCTGTGTGTGTGTGTGTGTGTGTGTGTGTGTGTGTGTGTACAGGGAGTTCCTGGCTCTGAACGTGTACGTAGCTCTGTGTTACTATAAGCTGGATTATTACGACGTGTCTCAGGAGGTTCTGGCCGTTTATCTACAGAGCGTTCCTGATTCCACCATCGCCCTCAACCTCAAAGCCTGCAATCACTTCAGACTGTACAACGGCAAAGCTGCTGAGGTCCTCTCTCACACACACACACACACACACACACACACACACACACACTTTTCATCTGTTCTTTTAATTGAAGCACATAATCAGCTCTCTATTCTACACCCTACTCAGAGTCTAAAACTGGCGTCAGTGTTGTTACATGAGGAAAGTTCCTGGTACTCAGAGTCGGGTTGCGCAGCTGCTCAAGTGCTTAAGAGTTCCAAGAGTGCCTTTAAACACAAACTCTTACCTTTAAACCTAAAAATATTCAGGGGAAAAAACACGGCAAATGGCTTTTCTTCCAGTAATAGATTGTGTGAGTGTATTTACTCTCTGGCCGACCTCACACATCACGCTTAATTTCAACGTCAGAATCGAGCAAAACTCAGACACGCCTCTGTTTGAGATAAACTCCGCCCCTCTGTGTGTGTAACTGAGACACGCCTCTGTTTTAGATAAACTCCGCCCCTCTGTGTGTGTAACTTCTGAATAGTGTTTAAGTCTGTGCTCTGAATACTGATGTGTGGAATTTTAGTATTTAATCCTCACTCATGTGCAAGTGTGTGTGTGTGTGTGTGTGTGTGTGTGTTCCTCTGCAGGCTGAGCTGAAGAACCTGATGGACATCTCCTCCAGCTCATTTGAGTTTGCTAAAGAGCTGATCCGACACAACCTGGTGGTGTTCCGTGGAGGTGAAGGAGCTCTGCAGGTTCTCCCTCCTCTCATAGACGTCATCACTGAGGCTCGACTCAACCTCGTCATCTACTACCTCAGACAGGGTACACACACACACACACACACACACACACACACACACACACACACTTATACACACACATATACACACTCATATACACACACTCAGGTTTAACATGTAGTCATATCCCCGCTCTAGATGATGTTCAGGAAGCGTATAATCTGATTAAGGACCTGGAGCCCACCACCCCTCAGGTATACTTTACTTCATCAGGTTCTGTAGCTAACTGTAAGAGCAAATCTCTGTAGTGCTAACATGATGACATCATCAAAAGGCGCCAGGAACAGCAGCTGTGTGGAAATTATTCAGACTTTGTTTAATGTGTACAATGTTCTGTGAAACGTTTGAACTGAAACGGTGTGTCTGTGTCTGTGTTGTGTTGTGTTGTGTTGTGTTGTGTTGTGTTGTGTTGCAGGAGTACATCCTTAAAGGAGTGGTGAACGCAGCACTCGGACAGGAACTCGGATCTGTGAGTTACATGTTTAAACTTTGTGCATGTTACATGCTGAATAATGTTCTTCTAAACCACTGTTCAGCCTGCAGAAGGACAGAAGAAAAGAGAACACACACACACACACACACACACACACACACACACACAGAAAATGCATCAAAGGAAAGTGTAATCAGATTAGTGGTGTGGTGTTAGAATTCTGTGATAATTAATTATGATAGTTAAATACAATAATGCTACTCTGTGTGTGTGTGTGTGTGTGTGTGTGTGTGTGTGTGTGCTCTGTTCAGAGGGATCATTTGAAGATTGCACAGCAGTTCTTCCAGCTGGTTGGAGGTTCAGCTAGTGAATGCGGTAAAGTCTTTGCTTTAACAATTAGTAGGTAAACCTATTTATTTTTTTTAAATTACTCTAACAAAATGAAATTTGCAGGAAAAGCAAATACTGATGAGCTCTGAAAAACTGCAAAATTTTATAGCTGTATCTCAATTAGAATAGGATATATGGCCACCTTAAATTAGCATAAATTGTCGCAAAAGGGCAAATTGCACGTAAAGGCATTTTTGAAAACTCATAAAACAATTTAAGATTAAGAATAGAGATCTCAGATTTTGTAGTGTTTTTGCCACTGTCATTGCCTTGCAGCTGATTTTTTTTCAGACCATACAAATGTTAAATGGCAGAGCTATACTGGTTCAAAAATGACGTTTTCTGCAATTTGAGGAATGGAAACGACAGGGCCTTTTTGAAAAATGATAAAAAATTAATGGCTAATGGCAGATCCCTAAAATCTTGTATAGTTATTTTCATTAGTATGGACTTGTACTCTGTATTGTTTTTATATCTTCCAGATGTCAAATAGCAGAGACATATTGGTATGAACAGAGATGGGAAGTAACGAAGTACAAATACTTTGTTTCTGTACTTAAGTAGAATTTTCGGGTATCTGTACTTTACTTCACTACTTTTTTTGTGGCTACTTTCTACTTCATACTACCGGGCGCAGGACTACTTTACACTTTTGTACTTTAAGTATGTTTTGGAGCCTGTACTTTTTACTTTCACTTCAGTAAACAGTTGAGTCAATATTTCAACTTTTACTAGAGTATTTTTTTAACCAAGGTATCTATACTTTTACTTGAGTAAAGAATGTGTGTACTTTTGACACCTCTGGGTATGAAAATAAGGTTTCGTGCAATCTGCACAAAACCATGAAAATGGTATGAATTTTAAAAAATCACCAAAACTTGATATTTTACCAAAGAACAATAAAATATAGAACACCAAACCAAATTACAGTAGAATTTCACATTATAGTCTCACCTTGATATTTATTTATTTATTTATTTATTTTAGTGATTGAGTACATCTAAAAGAGATCTAGTTGCCAGGGCTAGTGATGGGCACGGCAGTTCTTTTAGATGTACTGAATCACTAGAAACAGTTCACTAAAGAGATTCCTTCAAAAGATTTGTTCCCGGGATCACCGAATCATTCAGTGCTTAACGGAGCGGGTGGGGGGGCGGCGGCAGCTCAACTGAACTGAGAAATGAACGAATCACTTGAGGAAGTGATTCAGTTCAGTACATTCCCTTCAGTACACTTCTGCGTCATGTCATACATCATTTTAATCAGCTAGAAATGCGCGTTAAATCAGACCCAGTATTTCAACTCAGGTTTTGAGAATGGAAACAAAAGAATTTTTACGAAACTGACATGACGTGAACGCTGGGATTTTCAGCTTTCTGCTGATATTAGGCTTGTTCTGATATGTTTATAATCGGAAAAGCCGTGACGCGTTTTGTCGGACCATGCCGGTTTCGCAGAACTCGTTGCCCTCGGGAAAAAAAATGGTCACCGTAGATTTTTTGCATTTGACCGTATTTGTATTCGTCGGCAAAGAGGTATCCATTCACACTCTGACTCAAACAAACAAAACACCAGTGCAATCTAGACATATTCTTTATTCATCCCAACAATTTTCCAATGCGCAAGGTGCTTCTGTGACGAGAAAGCTTTGTTTGAAAATGGGCAAAACAGCTTGTTTTTAGTACCTGTCTCAGATCATTATATAGTACGTGGGCTTACCTACAATTAGTTACACATCTGAGAGGTTATATCGTGTTAACAACATACTTTTGTTCTAAATGGTATGTGTGTGTGTGTGTGTGTGTGTGTGTTAGACACTATCCCCGGTCGACAGTGTATGGCTTCTTGCTTCTTCCTGCTGAAACAGTTTGAGGACGTGCTGGTCTATCTCAACTCAGTAAAGGTGAAACACACACACACACACACACACACACACACACACATACAGAGACACACACAGAGACACACACAGAGAGACACATTGGTTTTGCTATACTTGTGAGGACCTTCCATTGACGTAATGATTAATGCAGCTAATTAACGCTGTGCTGCACCTGAACTTAACCTCAGAAATGAAAAGGAAACGTTTTACTTTTTTATTTCTTTTTATTTGTGTTTAAAATACAAAGTAAAACCCTGTAAGGACCATCAGATTTATCAGATCTCACTGTCCTCGTGCACACACACACACACACACACACACAAATATACAAACAGAGTTTTTCACCCCAAAGTCCACGGTCTGGAGCGTGTTATTGCACTTATAATACAGTGATTTAATAACAGTTACAGTGTTAAAGTTATTAAAGTTACTCTCTCTGTATGTGTGTGTCTCTCTCTCTCTCCCTCTCTCTCTCTCTCTCTCTCTCTCTCTCACTCTCTCTCTCACTCTGATACTGGAGACTCCTTCCATAAATCTTTATTAAATGTCTCCTAACGACAACTTCACCACACCAACAGTTATATGTTTATTTGATTAAACAAAAACATATTTTCTATCTGTTTATGATTAGTACAGGTCCCTGTGAATGACCAGTTACTATAGAAACAATAATGTAATACTGCTCACCTTCTGACCAATCAGATTGGAGAATTCAACTGCTATGTGGTGAAATAATACAATAATAAATTTACAATAATAAATTACTGTTTTTCTATAAGCAGGATATATGTGTACAGTATATACACCTGTGTGTGTGTGTGTGTGTGTGTGTGTGTATGTATTTATATATCTCTGTGGTGTGTGTTAGTGTGTGTTGTGTATAATCACTGGTTAATGATGATGTTTAGTGCAGTATTTGTGCCCTTCTGTGTTTCAGAGTTATTTCTACACTGACGACACGTTTAACTTCAACTACGCTCAGGCCAAAGCTGCTTTAGGGAACTATAAAGAGGCCGAGGAGGTGTGTGTCCATCACGTCACCTCATTACCACTTCATCACGTCTCACTTCACATGCACCTGACCTCACAGGAGTGTGTGTGTGTGTGTGTGTGTGTGTGTGTGTGTGTGTGTATGCAGGTGTTCCTGCTTATCCAGAGTGAGAAGATCAGGAATGACTATGTGTATCTGAGCTGGCTTGCCCGCTGCTGTACGTCTCCATGTTTATGTCTTGTATCGCTGTTAAAGTATTGGCACCCCCAGTACATTTATCACAGCTTAAAGGGGAAGAAAATTGTATCGTGTGTGTGTGTGTGTGTGTTGTAGACATTATGAATCAGAAATCTCGCCTGGCGTGGGAACTTTACCTCAAAATGGAGACTTCAGCAGATTCCTTCAGCCTCCTGCAGCTCATCGCCAACGACTGCTACAAGGTCATCATCATCATCATCATCATCATCATCATCATTTCATCACACTTCATTTATTTTTTCATTATTAATGAATTACTATAATCATCATAGTATTATTTAAATTGAACTCTGTATAATCATTTGAGTTGTGTGATTATATCAGAGTGATCAAGAACGCTTGATGAATTCTCTTGTTAGCGTTATGTCAAGTTACATTACGTTGCGAAAATGGAAGTCAGAGTGACGGTCTGAGACACACCACAGTGTAAACGATCCTGAGAGCAGCTTAGCACGCTGAACATAAAGAACATAAAGAATAAAGAGAACCTTCTGCTCCGTTGTGGTGTGACGCATTTCTCACACTTTGTTAGTTTGTTGGCTCCGCCCACTATGGATCCACCCCTATTTCTCTACACAGATCATTCTTGTGATGTCCAGAGTTCTACATGTTATATCTCTGAGTTTATAATATCACTCACTGAACTGTGTGTCAGTTTTGCCCTTTAAAGTCTTCATGGAAATTGATGATGAGTTTTACATCCTCAATTTACATATTCAGGAGTCCTACATGTAGTAGTAGAGCTTTATTGTCATCCCAACAATATACATTCGTGGGACGAAATAGCATCCTCCTGGTTACGTGTGTGTGTGTGTGTGTGTGTGTGTGTCAGATGGGACAGTTTTACTATGCAGCGAAGGCTTTTGATGTCCTGGAGCGTCTGGATCCGAGTCCGGAGTACTGGGAGGGGAAGCGTGGAGCCTGTGTGGGAATCTTCCAGCTCATCCTGGCAGGACGAGAACCGAGGTGTCGCATTTCCATCACACACATCATTATGATATTTATCTCAGCTGAGCATTAATGTTAAACATTTATTTTCATTAATATATAATTATCATTAATATGATCTAAATTAGTTTCTGGTAATTGATGACTTTGCGATTAATATGATCAGAGCTGGTTTGACTCTGAAATGTAAGTGTCTAATTATTTGTTCTGTTATTTGTCCTCAGAGAGAGTCTGAAGGAGGTTTTGCCGATGTTACGCAGCACGGGGAATCCGCAGGTCGAGTACATCATCCGCATCATGAAGAAATGGGCCAAAGACAATCGAGTCGCTGTGTGACACGTCATTCATCATCTCCCACGTGACTGTGTGGAGCTCCAGCTCTTTATTCTCTTCATTACACAGCACCGTTTAACCTGCACAAAGTTCAATTCAATTCAATTTTATTTGTGCTTTTAACAATGGACATTTTCACAAAGCAGCTTTACAGAAATAAATTCTGCTTAAAAATCTATTACATTTATATAGATAGATAAATGTAAATGAGGAAGAGGAAGAGGAAGAAACCTTCAGAGGGACCAGACTCAAAAACCATCCTAATTCGGGTGACACCAGATAGCGTAATTATAAATAAATGTAACTGTGTGTGGTCAAAAGACTATGTTGTGTGGAACATAATTCACTATAGATTAAACATAAAGTCTATTTTGTTGAAGTTTTCAGCTGATTGACTGATGGAGGTTTGAGTGTGAGACTGTTTGTGGTCATTTATTTCCACATCATCCTCACTGTCGAGGTGAATATTCAGGTGTTTACGTCATCAACAGGAGTGAGAGTGTGTGTGTGTGTGTGTGTGTGTGTGTCAGTGTCAGTGATGATAACTCCAACCAGAAGAAGGAAGTTATTTTGTAATATGTACAAAAATGTTTTTGGAAATAAAAAAAGTAATTTTTAGTCGTGATGTTTCAGACAGAAGTGAAACCCCTAACAATATAATTTACTTATAATACAAATGAAAATACTATTTAGATTTCTGACAGTTTATCTCATTAATAAATAAACCATGTAAACTTTTATAAATTATCTGTTGGATAATATTCTTTCTAAAGTAATAAGAGTCAGAATCAGCTTTACTGGACAAGTATATGAACACATACAGGGAACTGGACTCTGGTTTAACATCGTTCTCTGCGTACTTCAGACAGGGATAAACATACAGCAAACAACACAACAAACACACAACAACAAGACAACAAAGCAGAAGGCTGTAGTGCAGTAGCGCAGAGTGCTGGAATAAATATATAAGAAGTATGAAATGGATAATTGGTTTCCAGAGTGAACGGGATCTGAATAAATACTGAATATGGGATTATAATTGGTTATTATATATATATATATGAGGATTTGAGAAAATATACATATGTATAAAATAAAACACAGTAAATACACCATATATACATCATGTTTAGATTCAGTGGGTGTTTAGTGTGAACAGGTTGATTGTACAGTTTTTTGTCTCTGACACTGTGAGTGATTACGTGCTGGCCTGAGGAAAGAAACTGTCTTGTATGTCTGGTAGTTTATAACATTTCTTTATAATGTAGTAGCAAACAGAGAGGTTTATTCAGGCCTAATAACACTCTATAACTCCAGTTATAAGAAAAATACAATAAACTATAATATTTTTGGATGCAAAATCCTCTTATTTCATAAGAAGATTAAATATAAATTCAACTTTTTTTGTGTACTACAAGACAAACTTTGGTAATTCATTTAAATACTATATATATATAAAATTAATCCATGAAATATTTTTCTTTTTGTAAAGAGATTTTCTTTTCAGAGTTAGAGAACTAATTATCCATTAGACCAATCACACACTGTCCTTTCATCCGGGTATTCCAGGATTATTATTTTTTTTCCACAATATAAATAATATGAGATTTTATTCGACAAGCAATACGTTAAAAGTATATAATAAAATATTATAATAATTAATTATTAAATGAAGTCAGACAATGATACACGTTGAAAGAAAGAAAGTTGATAAAAAAAAAAAAGAAGAAGTCACTTCCGGCAACGATGCGATGACGCAATCACGTCGGCTACGCTTTTAAGGACTTCGCGGAGGGGGCGTGGCTTTGATTACGTGAGCTCGGCGGTGATTGGGCGCGCTGCTGTCTCGCTTCCGTCTCCATGCCGGCTGAGCAGCCATTCCGCGCATGCGCAGTGACCTTCTCGGGTGTTAATTTTATTTACTTTTCTCCAGAAATCCAAGATGGCTGTTGTGAGTGGAGCGGTCTCCTCAGCGCAGCGCTAGCCTCCGAACATGGACAAGCGGACAACATTAACGCGCAGCCGGCCATCTTTATTAACCTTAACCCACCCTTGAGGAGTGGGGGATTATTTATTAGTGTAAAAGCTGTGGAGTTTCCGACTGGAGTGTGTTTAGAGCGGCTCGTCAGGAAGTTCTGAGAGAGAGAGAGAGAGAGAGAGAGAGAGAGAGAGAGGTGAGGTGGCTCTGCTCCAAATGGCCGAACCCAGAAAAGTCCCCTTTGTCACTCTCCGGGCCTTCTCCGCCGAAGAGGCCGCTGCTCCATCGGGGTCTGAGGCCGGGAACCGGCGCCTGGATGCGGACACCGAGGCGAGCCTGAGCCCGGAGCCGGGACTCGGAGCTCCTGAGGCGGCAGGTTCGGGTAAAGATCCGGGGCAAAGCGACAGCGTGCGGATAAACATCACCCTGCCGGAGAGCACTGAGCTCAGCTTCCCCGAGTACAGCTACAGCGACCTGCTCCAGGTACACACACACACACACACACACACACACACACACACACACAGAGTTACTAACGGGAAGAACTTGTTGGAAATAAGTTGTGAGTTCTTGATATCTAACGTCCACATGTTACTCTTCATCATCATCATCATCATTTTTAAAACGCTCAGTCGTAATAAATGTTGTAGTTATTCTCTCCTGAATTATTTTATCCACTCTTCTGAGTTCAGTATTAATTTCATTGAAACTTATAACTGAACCCTTGTTATTTTAGACAGATTAAAAAGCAGCTCTTCAGATCTGAAACTTTCCTTCAGCAGCTGTAGTGCAGTAATGATGATGAAGATGATGATGAAGATGATGATGATGATGATGATGTAATGTTTCTTTAGAAGAATCCTCCTGGAACGTTTCACGTACTATGGCGTCACAGGGTCTCTAGGGGCGTGGCTTTAGTTGATTGACAAGCTGTCAGTGATCTGATAATCTGAGAGGAGCAGCAGGAGGTTCACGAGAGAACAGAGAACCTTCAGGAAATTTAAACAAGACTTAGGCTTTAATATTCACACTGACATTTATTTTATACTACTGTTTTATCTGCTACATACCTGTCTGTCCAAACTACGCAGACCCGTCTTGTCTGAACTGCAGGCCAGTCTGTCCAAACTATAGACCGTCTGTCCGAACTACGCAGACCCGTCTGTCCGAACTACGCAGACCCGTCTGTCCGAACTACGCAGACCCGTCTGTC
>JAOVYU010000015.1:8142076-8154729 GCA_025674565.1 Synodontis membranacea | reverse complement strand
TTGGCACTTAAGCATGGTTTTATTAGTGTGGAAATGTTCTTGACTACAAAGCACCTTGTACGTCACTCTGGATAAGAACATCTGCTAAATGCCTTAAATGTAAATGTAAATGTGTCCTGTAATCATCTAACAGGAAATGCTGGATCATTTCAACTATGTTCAAGATATTTTAACTTGCCAATTTTGTAATTTTTTGGTATGAATGAAGATACTTAACTTTTTATCAAGCCAAAGTTTGTGTCACTAAATTGTTCAAGCCAAACATTTCTACAACTGGAGGAAGAATTGAACAGATGTTTTAATAAAAAATAATGCTCCAGAGTGCAGCGATCGATCCTGAGCTCCAGTTACTGTGAGAAGATTTATATTTTCTCGTGGTTTTTCCAAAAACACGACTGAGGTGAAGAAGATCCTTTAAAGTGATGCAGGATGTGAACGATCCACCACGAGCCTGAATTACATCACATATATACAGACATATTCATCATCATAACCATCCCATCATCATCATCCCCTCATCATCATCATAAAAAGAAGAAATTGATTAATGTATGTCTAGTTCTGAATTTCTCTCTCTCTCTCTCTCTCTCTCTCTCTCTCTCTGTGCAGAACTGGTCAGGGATGAAGTGTCAGTTTAAGTTGTTCCGGATGGCGATGGCACTGGTGTGCAGTAAGTACTTAAAGACCTCAAAAAATTAAAGACCTTAAAATGTTTTTTGTGTAAAAGATGAACAGCTACACATCCTTGTTAACATTGAGTAAGTTACTGCATCATCAACTATAGTTCAACCAGTCATGTTTTAATATGCAACATGCAACAGAGGGAGGGGGGCGGGGCATGCAGGAGTGTCGAGCATCTGTAGAATACCTGATGTAGAATATATAATGCAAGTGAGAACAAGAGCTAACTTAACTCATGGCCATTAAAGGTAACTATAAACTGGTAAAAAGTATGATGCATCATGCTTTAATAAAATGAAAATTTGTTATGGTTAATTGTTGTGGTATAAGAGTAATAAAACCCTTGGGGGTGTTAACAGTAACTCATCGTACAATACTAATGTCTCTGACTGTCCTGCAGTGAGCGTGGAGTTCGGCCGCGCTGTATGGTTGAGGTTTTACCCCCCCGCCGTGCCCCCATGCCCCAACCCGAGTTTCTGTGCCCACCTGGGCGGGGTGGCGGTGGGCTTGACCCTGGGTGTGGTTGTGCTGCAGAACTACGAGCAACGGCTGCATGAGCAGTTCCTCTTCTGGATCTTCATCAGCGTCTACGGCCTCTTCGTCCTCTTCGGGATCTTCTGGAATGTCTTCGCTTATAGCCTGCTGGACGTCAAACTCCCACCAGCACCATGACCAGCGCATGCGCACGCATGTGTGTATGTGTGTGTGTATGTATGTGTGTGTGTGTATGTGTGTGTGTGTGTGTGTGTGTGTGTGTGTGTGAAAGTCACCATAACCTTTAATCTTTGGCTGTTTGTGACTTGAGAACCAAATGCTAAGTACCTCACTCTAAGCGTGTGTGCGTGTGTGTGTGTGTGTGTGTGTGTGTGTGTGTGTGTGTGCTTAGTGCCTAAACTGCATTATCATCGTTGCTGTGTGCCGTCCAAAAAAAGAAGCTGCAGCAGAACAAAATGTGAAAGTGAAGGAAAAAAGAGAAAAATAAATAAAATGACACACTCAGAGTAATCCTATCCAAATACATTAACATGACAGTAAAGCTATTCATGCTAATGTGGCTAACAGTGAAATAGTGTTAAGATGATGAACTAAGAATTACTTAGCGATGATGGGATTTTTACAAGTTCATTGGACTGAAATGCATAGAAAAGTGAATTTGTTTTTGTTTCACTTTTATATTTTAGTGAATTAACATTTTGACTGCGTAACATACCATTTTACATTTTTATACCGTTATACTTTTGCACCAGCCTGATAATCTTTACAATACAACTGGTACATGAAGCGACACACAATGCTCGTTAATGTAGAAATACAGTTACCATGGCGATCAGAGATCACTAAACCTTAGTAGAATAGAAACCTCCGTTCAATACATGACTGAAATCATGCATTACATTTTCCTATTAATAAAAGTAGTAGGAGTTCCAGAACGCATCCGCTAGCAGCTTCACCACGACGACTTCTGATTCATTTCTCTGTTTTATGCTAATTAATGACATTGTTCGGGAACATTCTTTGACTTTTTGCAGCTTTTTTTTCCAAAATTTATTCAGTTCTGAAAGGTTTGAGGTTGTTAGAATAAAAACATGGAGTAGTAACAATTTCTAAGGAAATAATTTCCCAGATTTCCTTGTTTTTCCTGACTTTGGAGGCCAAAATGTGCATAATTCCGAACGTCCTGCTTCCGACTCCAGTGCTTGGTTACTTGCGAGTGAGAATGTAGCTAATGTTAACATTGACATAAACGCAAATTGTCACAAAAAACAAAATGGTTTTGATGTAGATTGATTGGATCAGTCTTGGAATTTAAAATTGAGAATAATGTCAGATTTATTCTAGTAGTTTTTATCATGTGGGTTAATTTAATTGTTGTACGGCTTTGCTCTATTGTTAGAATCAATATTGTGATTAGCGTAGTGGGCTCATCATGCTAACTAGCATTTATTCATTGTTAGCAACATTAGCATGTTTGAACTGAAGATCACAGTGCTGCTAGCAATGGCTATTAGCCCTCCGCTGGATGCTTTCTGAATTCTGGACTAAAACTAAAACTGTCGGTAAACCTGCGAGGCTTTTCACTTAGTGCTCCTTCCATCTCCTTTAAATCTAAACGTGTGGTGTGTTAGCGGTGTGTGTGAGGTGAACGTTCTGTTTTAATGTGATAACAGCGTGATGAGAGAGAGAGAGAGAAAGACAGAAAGAGACAGACAGACAGAGAGACACATAGAGAGAGAGAGAGAGAGATACACAGAGAGAGACACAGAGAGAGAGACAGAGAGAGAGACACAGAGAGAGAGAGAGAGAGAGAGAGAGAGAGAGAGAGAGAGAGAATTTTTCTTAACATTACCAAGTATTATGAATCATCTCCTCTTCAGTCTGACAGTTTACCCCTTGGTTAAAAAAACAGATCAGTTTTAAAGAAATCTGTTGTTCGTTTGCATTTCTGACGCTTTTTACCATCAACACACTGGGTTTAAAGAAATATTTAAATATAGAAGGTAAAATGGTGTGAAATAAATGTGTATTTATAGCTGTAGCTGTGTGTCAGACACTGGACTAATCGCTCATGTGTGTGTGAGACGATGCTAATGAAGTGTGTGTGTGTGTGAGTGTGTGTGTGTGTGTTATCTATAGATGGTGCTAGTGTACATATGAACTGAATGTTTTCATTAGGCGTGTGCCGATATTTTATTTTCATGACGCGATAATCACGGTTCACAGAGTGCTTCAGATTACAACAGAGATCATAAATCAGAACTGGTCAAATATGACATCAACGTTAGCCTTTCTTTAAACAAGCAGCTTAGCTAACATTAGCGTGATGCTACAAACTGAGCTGAAAGACATTAAAAGCAAGGCTAATGTTGATCAACTTTGCGGTTGGCTAATCACGCTAACTGATTATCAGCACACGCCTAGCGTCAGGTTTAGTGACTGTTCCGAGATCAGCTCGTTTTTGGTCTATGCACAAACATTCAGCACGGCAGCAAGAAAAAAACTGATACCAGATCAGATTTAACAGCGTCCTATAGATCAGACAGCGCTAACAGCTAATTACACAACAACACTCAGACAGCGAGTCCTGACCTCCTGCTTCACACCGCTCTCTCCTCACAACACAAATGCAGCATTTATATTTTTTTTAACATGAATGTTTAAGATATTTTTTTAAGCCGGTCGAGTGTGTTAGCCGCTAAGCTGCGATCTGAGGCTGTGCGCTAAAGGCTAAAATCTGTCGCTCTGACACAGAACTAAACGCTCACTCGAAATATTTTAACATGTGCATATTTTGTAGATTTGGTATGTAAATATGGGAATCATTAAACAGTTTTATGACTGAAATGGAAGAAAAAAAAAACGTTTCCTGGAATTTTTTTTTGTGTGTGAAACAGATTAGCTAGCAAACATGACACGGCATAAAACGATGCAGATCAGTAAGAAATATACACAGTACATCTACACACACACAAACACACAGACTTGTTTGTTTGTTTGTTTACACAGACCAGTTTGTCAACAGGGTCAGATTTAAATCAAATGAAATTAAAATAAAATTAGGGAAAATATTAATTAAAAGATTAAAATTAGGGGAAACACTCATTTTATAAAATATTTTTTACTGTGTTTTCTGTTTATATTAATTTTAATTCTTTATTCATTTTAATTTTTTATTACATTTTCTATAAAAATAAAATGTTTATTTTTATGATTAGCACTGATAGCACACACTGAATAGCTCCTGAATCCTGTCAGTGTCCCTGCGCATGCGCAGTACAGACACCGGAAACATTAGTTGAGGGCAGCCTAGAGCGAACCGCGCCATTTTTTCAACAACAGAGTGGTGGATAAAGTATTTTTTAGCGTGAATTTGCTTTTTCTAGTTTTGGAACATAAAAATGGGAAGGAAGAAGAAGAAGCAGCTGAAGCCGTGGTGCTGGTATCCTTTTTTTCGCGACTTAAAAGCACCCAAGTTAGCGACATATCTTCTTAGCAACGAGGCTGCATCCCAAACGGCGACCTGTCAGTCATGTAGTGCACTACGTAGGGCGCGTGCGCCATTTTTTCCCGAACCTTGTCTAGTGCACTTAAACAGTGCGCATGGGCTAATTTTGGGATACAGCTCAAGCTAATTTACTTGCTAGCAGGTAACAGGACTTTTTGTAGCCATTTGCTCGTCTTTATAGCGATGTAACTTGGCACAGCTTCGTCTAAAGAATTATGTCATTTAAATAACCGTTTATAAACGTTCTTTAGGTGACGAAGTTTATTTAAAGATAATAATCCTATTTGCGTTAAGTTTCAGTTCTCCAAAATTTTTATTTTATTTAATTTCTGCTATCTCTGTGGTCATGTGTTTCTAGTTAATTCCAGCCGGACTTAAAAGATTATTAAAAAAAATAATAATAAAGTGTTATAATTAATACCTAAATGTTTTGGGGTAGCCCCATATATAAAAGTGATTCAGTATGGTATCGATGTGCCGTTCGAGAGCGAGTCGACTCTTTCAGTCAGACTCTAAGAGTCGACTCCCGAAGTAAAGTAAGATTTCGTAAACGATTAATTCCGACATAAAATAACACTTTTTTTTTTTTTTTTTAATTTATTTTATTTTTTTTACATAGCACAAACTTTGTCTAGTTTGTAAATTTTCGGATCTTATGGATGAACTGAAAAGCCGTAATTCCAGTCACTATTGTAAAGGAAGAGGGTTATACTGTAATTTATAATTTTTAATACTCATGGAAGTCTTGACATACAGCTTTCCTTATAATTGTTTCTGTAAAGTAATGCTACTGCTGTGTTTATAATGTTTATGACAGATTCAGCCGGGGTAAAAAAAGATTTGTAAAAATGCCATAGGTGAGATTATTTATGTTCTTTGATTATGCACCTTAATCCGATTACACAAAGGTACTGCAACAGAGATTTCGACGACGAGAAGATTCTCATCCACCACCAGAAAGCAAAACATTTCAAATGTCACATATGTCACAAAAAGCTGTACACGGGCCCCGGCCTGGCCATACACTGCATGCAGGTACGAGACGCACACCTGAGTTTAATTCCCCTCACTGAGAAAATACATCGTGAAGCTTGACTCAGATTTTATTCCAGGTGCACAAGGAAACGATAGACGGCGTTCCTAATGCCATACCTGGCCGGACCAACGTGGAGGTGGAGATATACGGGATGGAAGGCATTCCAGACAAAGACATGCAGGAGCGGAGACGACTACTGGAACAGAAATCTCAAGGTGGGAAATCAGGGCAGGTTTTTCCTTATCATCATCTCATAAAATTAATATCAAATAAACTCAACAGTTAGAAGTCTAATGAGAGTTATTTCACCAACCAACTCTTTCACCGCACCTCATTTATTATGCCTACTTGTTTAATTTTTAGCTGGAACATTTATTTGTAAACAGTTCATATGCGTATTTACACAAGAAATTTGTGGTATTTGTGGGAATCCAGTAAATTCAGAAAAAGCCGTAGTAGCCTACTCGTGCTCCTGAGTGTGTGTAAATTTACAGGTAAGGAAACGTTTATTTACAGGGTTTATCAGACGCTCTTATGCAGAACATTTAATGAAAATCAGTCGCTTTATTTTCTTGATGTTAATTAAAAACAAAAAAAGTGAGCCGACACAAACTTATAGATTAAATAACAACAATCATTTAATTATGAAAAAAAAAATCATGGTGTATAAATGAGGGCTCGGTTGTGAGCTGTAAACAATAACCTCAGCTTGATTATTATTATTATTATTATTATTATTATTATTGGCAGAAAAGTCAATCAAAATAACTTCCACTTCTGTTTTTTTTTTTTTTTTTTTTTTTGGATTGTCTTTTCCCTGATCGTTCATTTCGTGCTCCCTCTCTGTATGCTTTTCCTTTTATGGACTTATGTGGGCGTCGCTATATGCAAATGAGCTGTCGGAAACATTCTTTGCTCTTTACTGGTGATCAGCATACTCACACAAGTATGAACCAAATCAGCGTTTCTGAATCATTTGTAAATCTTTGCGTTTAAACAGACAGCCAGAAGAAGAAACAGAACCAGGACGACTCGGATGAGGATGATGAGGAAGACCAAGCCGGTCCGTCTCCGTTTCAGCAGCCGCCCGTAGCCCAGCCTCAGACCGCCTACATGCCCCCGGCTAACTACTCAGGTGGGTCAGAGTCACACCGTCAGGGGCGTCTTTTTCAGAATATCACTGTGTTCATACTCCAATTAAATTTTTACACGGTTGTCATTTCCTGAGTGCTGTTCGGGCAAACTGTGGAATATGTTGTGGTATTTATCATGCACAGTGTTCTCATGGATATGCCTCATAGTATTCATTAATTCTGTGTTTGTGTGAAGGTATGCCTCCTATGATGCCTGGTGTTCCACCAATGATGCCCGGAATGGCTGCAGTGATTCCCGGAATGCTACCTGGGTACATTTTTGTTTCTAATACTTATGGGTTGATTAGTTTTGAATGTTTGCGTGTACTGTGTATATCCCACGGCACTTTGGAGTATCGCCGCGCTCCCACTCTCTGCGCATGGTGCAATACCAACCTAAACAGTAGGGGGCAATATAATACCATCACACACTGTGTCAAGAACTGATTAAACAAGCAAGTGTTTGTCTCAAATCACATTCTTGTGTACTGTTCCAGACTGCCTCTTTCCTCGCACCCTGACGCCTGTCGGCCTGTCATTCGATAAACTCTTTTCCGTCCCTTCCAGTCAGTTCTGTCCAGGACCATAGACTTCACTTCCTCAAAGTCTTTCTCTTTTATCTGGTACTCACATCGTTTTCTGGGCCTTCCACTTGGTCTTTTCTTTTTCGGGTTCTGGCTGTACGTTCTGTTTGTGTATCTCGTGTCTGGCGTGCGCACGGACTGAGTACCGATTCTAGTAAAAGTGACTGTCTAATGTTCTCGTTTCTTTTCCTGTCACTTCTGGTTATCTGTAGCTTGGATTTTACTTCTTAGTTTTTGTCTGTGTCCAAGTTTCCCCTCCTAGAAAGGAGAACTGGTCCTAATATCAATTTCCTTCCTGTTAGTGTTGATGGCGTGCTTGTTAATCCTGCTCCATAAATCCAACATGGACATATTTGTGACCTTTCTTTCTTTAAGAACAGAGTAGAGTGTGTTTATTTTTTTAGTTTTTTTTTTTTTTTAGTTATGTGAGTTTACTGCCTAACTAACAGACGCGTGTTGTTTCCTGTAAGGTAGGTCCGTTTTTGCTGAAGACGCTGAATTTTAGTCCAGCTCTTGTTAGTTCTCAATCCCGTTGATTCGTGGTGGTTTGGAGTCTGGATGCACTTTCTCCTGTTTCCACATAACCGCAGTGTTTTGTTGTGTAGTCTTTTTGTGTTATTTTAAGCATCACATGGTAGAGGTAGATGATAAACAGTAGGGGTGATGAGGCACTTCCTCGTCTTATGACAGTGTTGACATGGAAATAGGGAGTTCCTCCTGGAGCAGTGCTACTGTGAGGTGTCTGTGTGCTCAACATGTTGTCTTGTACCACTTCCAGACTCTTCTGTGACCTTCCACGTGGTTTCCTCTGGATCCTATCAAAGGGTTTTTTCTTGGTCACGCTGGTCGATTGCATGCTCCCAGGTCTTAGTCTTAGTCTGCAGAGATCTGGTCTCTTGTTCCTCTAATTGGTCGGAAACCACACTGGTTTTCCGAGATGGAACTTTCTTAGCCTCAAGTATCCTTTCATAAAATTTCCCCTCTATGACTCATGAGTGATATTCCACAGTAGTTCTTACAGTCTAATGTGTCTGTTGTTTTTGAAGATTGGACAAATCACAGACTGCTTCCACTCTTCGTGTGCTGTAACATATCTCTGGAGCTTTATGGTTCTTTGTCAATCTCAAGGCTGTTTCAGGTTCCTTCGTGGTTGTTATTTCTTCCTTCATGTTAGAATGAGATGTTTCCTCTGTGATTCTTGTACGATTTGTACACGGTCCTCCTCAGCGTTCAGTAATTCCAGGAAGTATTCCATCCACTGGAATATTTTTTGGTGCATTGCGAGTCTTCATGTAAATCTTTCCCTGTCTTTTATCACATTTCCTCCCAAGCTTTCCTTTTCACTCTGTTGACCTGATCTCTGATTTCTGGAGTCTTTTTCTTTACTGCAGTGTGGAGCATTATTTTTTTTTTTCTCTCTCTCCTTCAGCTTCCAGCTCCTCTGCCCAGACAAACCAGTATGGAGTCTCTTAAACGTGTCCAGTGATCTTCAGCGTGTTCTCCATTCATGTTTTCTCATTCAGTCTGTAATATTCCTTCTATCTTTGTCTTGGTGTCTTTCAGGTTTTTCTGTTTTGAGCCTCTTTCTCACGACCTTCTTGTCCACCGAGGGCAGGTGTTTTTTCAGTTTGTCTTTAACTGGTCTGTGGTCTGAGTTCAGTGACGCAGGTGGTGTCACACTTTCAGAGCGCATCAGATCATTATCATTGTGTACAGTTTCTCTACCTTTGCCTTTGAGTCTTGTTTCTGCAGCACCTTGTCTTCATGATTTACGATCTTATATGAGTATTATAGTTTCCTCAGTGTACAGTGCCGGCTTTGATCGTTTCAGTATTCACAAATCCAGAAATCTCGGTCCTGTCACAGCTGCCCCGCGGTTGTTTGCGTTACCCAGGGTGCACCATGAGGATGCTTTCCTGCATGTCACAAAGTCTGTAAACTTATCAAAAGCTCTACTTTTAGTGCCAGTCTTCTGGATTTCCTAGATTAATAAATACTTTTGAATCTAAGTGAGTCATTTTTCCATTCGAGACCCAGATCATGACAA
Source organism: Synodontis membranacea (assembly GCA_025674565.1). Lineage (NCBI taxonomy): Eukaryota > Metazoa > Chordata > Actinopteri > Siluriformes > Mochokidae > Synodontis > Synodontis membranacea. The sequence goes on along the minus strand of JAOVYU010000015.1, from coordinate 8,145,245 downwards.
CAGTCACAATGATGGCAAAAAGTTTTAATGTTATGTGTGTGTAACGTCGCCGTGTGTGAAATGGTGAAGCAGTTTACAGCTCCGCGCCATCCTCCAGATGTACGTTATTTAAAAATTTTTATTTTTTTTTTTGTAATTCCTTTTCACTGAAAAGCCACAACTCAAAGCATCACTCAAATCTACTGTGAAAAAGCCTTTTAGTGTTGTGCATTCATATCGGAGTGTTTCCGCGTACACATGTAGTAGCGTCGCTAGGAATGAATTGACTAGCGCAGCGTTTCTCAAACTACGGAGCCTCGCTTCTGCACCAATCAAAATTCAGTCAGATCAGGTCTGATCTCAGCGCTGCTGTCACTGCATGCCCCGCCCCGCGCGAGAATCGCGCAGCACCTTACAGAAACACTGCATCATTTCGATTCGTACTTCCTTTCAAAATCCTATCTCGTAGAAAAGCAATGGGTATGAGACCCATTCGCCAGAGATGAGCGATCTGCCACCTGTGGTCCAGGATAAACTTTTGGAGCTCTCGTGTGACGCTGGGTTACAGTCGAGATTCGGCCGGCTCTGGCTGTCATGCTATGAGGAATATCCCCAGCTGAGTGAGATGGCAGTTAAAACAATTTTGCTCCTTTACTCTATACAGGGCCCTGCAACCCCAAAGCCTGACATGACTGGTCCCCAGGACAAATAAGTTTGAGAAACGCTGGACTAGCGTACTAATAGACTTTCACTTGTTATTCATCGCATAACTGTGCCTGGAATTGTGTATATTCGTAACAGCCTGAAATTGTTCCTTTGGCAGTATGATGCCGATGGGAGGGATGATGCCCCCAGGACACGGAGTGCCCCTCATGATGGCAGGAATGCACCCAGGTACGAGGTGCAGTAAGCCGGGAACATCCACCTTCTCTGACATGATGACATGTCGGCACACACTCAGCATTCCCTCTGCATCTTTTTATATTTATAAAACTCGACTTAACACCATGTGTTTTGTAGGTTTAGATTTGTAACATTCTGTGTGTGTGTGTGTGTGTGTGTGTGTGTGTGTGTGTCGCAGCAATGCCCCATCATGTACCCCGGCCTGCGATTCCCCTGATGGCTCAGGTACCTCCAGTAACAGCACCAGGTGTTCCACCCCGACCGGCCACGCCCGTGGTCCCACCCCCTGCCTCCAAACCCCTCTTCCCCAGTGCTGCTCAGGTAATGTGTGTGTGTGTGTGTGTGTGTGTGTGTTGGGGTGGGGGGGTATTTATTCAGAGAAATATTTAATTTTATGATGCATTGATAGATTTTCTTACAATCTTTTTTTTTTTTTTTCCAAATAATTCGAGGCGACTTGATGCATATTTAATATTTGACAAATTATTAAATTAACCTCTTAATTAAAAAAATATATAATAATAATAAAATAAAATATTAATAATTAAAAATAAAATTATTCATTTTGATTTCCTTTCTCTTTGGTGTTAAACACTTCTTTAATACAACAAGGTTTTATTGCAAATGTTTGCGTTAATAAATGTTGTGTGAAAGTAATGGCGCCCCGTGCGTCTTTGTGTGTCCAGTCTCAGCAGTCGGTGCCGCACTCTAATGCTGATCCTCCCAAAACGACGTTCCCAGCCTACACCCAGCCTCCATCCTCTTCCTCCACCTCTTCATCCTCCTCTTCCTCTGTTTCCGCTAGTAGCACTGCGCCCAAACCGAACCCCCCAGCGGTCCCCGCTAAGCCCGCCACCATCTCCAGCTCCAGTGCTACCAGTAAGTTGATGCATCCTGATGAGGATATCTCGCTGGTAAGTGCTCGGAGACGCCTCTCCCGATTTATCCCCTTTTTATTTGACCGTAAGTAGTAAAAAACGGATTTCTCTCTTTACACCGACTCGGGTTAACGCTAAACACTTGTTTATGTGAGATTCCTAAGAGATGCCTTATTACGGAAGTTTAGGTGAATTGTTTTTTGTTTTTGTTTTTTTAAGTAAATGAGTGTAGTGTGTGCGGTGTGTGATTGTCATGTGTGTGTCTTGCTCTGGGTGCAGGAGGAGAGGCGAGCTCAGCTGCCTAGGTATCAAAGGTTGATTCCTCCTCGCCCTGGGCTGACTGTAGCTGCTGCGGCGCCCCCTGCTGCACCGGTGGGCTCATTACCTCCACAGCAGCAGCCTATCAGACACCCCATACACGGTGAGACCCTAATTAAATCATAATGATAATCATAAAGCAGGATAAAACTACAGTCTTTTTTTAAATCATTTAAAATACAATAATAATGATGGTAATAAGTGTTATTTTGAAGAGGGGGTTGAAGCAGATTAAGCAGTAAAGGAGGAAAAGAAATGTTCATAGAAGAGAATAGAATTTAATTCATATTTTAAAGCAGGGAAAGAAGAAGTTTGGTGACCTGTGTCGCGAGGTGGAAAGTCTGATTACTGCTAGAGGACTTGAGAGAGCGAGGGGGCGAATGAGGGGTTAAAAGTTTGCTGAGATACAAAAAGTCATGGTTATGGAGGGCAGACTGCATACGTGACTGAAGCGGTAGCCGGACGGGGTGATGTGAGCTGAGCGCGTGCTGTGTGTGAGCTGCAGAGCTCTGTGGTCTTTACTGAAGTTTTAGAAAGCACTTTGCGTGGAGGCCAGTGAAGATGGACTGAATGTAATTATGGTGAAATAAACATCATAGGAAAGTGATGGTCAAACTGTACTGATTTCAGAGAACAGGAGTGGGATTAACAAGCATGCTATCAACGCTAACAGGAAGGAAATTGATAGCCGACCAGTAAATCTAACGGCTCCACCTATATCAGAAATCTTCAGTCAGATTCATTCAAATTTACTTAAGAAGATTTTTAATTTGTTAAAAAAAAAGAGGGAAATTCCATTTTTTGGCCCCTGGTTGAAATGGTTAAGTAAATTTTTTAATTTGCTTAATGTAGAAAATGTTATTATTTTTTAACTATTAAACATGCCTCCTTTTTCCTTTTTTTTTTTTTTTCCTTTTTGTTTTTTTAATTAATGTATTTACTAATAACTCTGCTCCTATTTCATAGAGTTGAAAATTAAATCACTTAAATCAGAAGCTCAGCCCTGAGACTATTGTATATAATTTTTTATTTTTGTTTTATAATTTTTTTTTTTATTTTTGTGTAATAATTTACTTATTCCCAATCCTCTT
>JAOVYU010000015.1:7899063-7909321 GCA_025674565.1 Synodontis membranacea | reverse complement strand
TCAATATCAGAGCTTCTGCAATTACAGAAGAAACAAAATAGCAGATAAACACACACACACACACACACACACACACAAACGCACGCACCTTGTTTGAGGAGGGTAAACCTGTTCTCCACTGGCTCACGCAGAATTTTATTAATCTGCTCCTTCAGGCCAACGATGCTGGAGTGGTACGCGATGACGCGCTTGGAGTCCAGGTTGATCCGAGGGGAGTAAGGGTCAAAGTTCACCACAGAGGGCATTTCAACAGACGCCTACAGCAAAGAGGTACAATCATATTTCCAAACCGATGTTTTGGTATTTTTTTTTTAATAATCCTGTTGACGGTTCTGTTTTTGCTTCACACAGTAAGGCACGCTTCGATATCAGTCACATGACCAAAGAAAAAATAAAAATGCATATTTCACATTTGCACACGGTGCAATGATTATAATTACCGGTGGAGTTAAAATGACCTGCCTAAAGCTCACCTGGTTATCAGTACCTGCTTTTCAGACGGTCAGATTTTTCCCAGAATTCCTAGGTGCTCACCTGTAAGAAGTCCTGAGAGCTGGATTTGGCCAGGAGGTTGTTGATCTCGGTTCTGGTGGAGCTCATCTTCTCGATGTTCTGGTTGAATTTCTTCATGAGGGTGCTGAGCTTGCAGTTGCCACTCTCCAGGTCTTTATCCAGAGCGTCCATGGCCTCTCGCTCGTCTCTCTGCAGCATCTCCCGGATCTGCTGATACTCCACCTCCATAGCGCGCTTACGCACCACCGCCATCTCCTGCAGAGGAACGCCAGCATCGGCGAGCCATCAGAAAATACACACACAACCAGCTGAGCACTGCCTACAGCACTTTCATAATCACACACAATTTATAAACGGGGGCGTGACCACCTTTATACAGTCAAAACTAAGCCCCGCCCCCTCCCGAGTTACTCACGCTACGTACTGTATGTCAGAACTTCGGAGCCGAGAAAATCACTAAGAAATACTTTCTAATTATTAGATGTCTTAAATATTAGCACTACGTTCATAGCAGTACAATTCTTGATAAAAAAAAAAAAATCATGTGGATGAGATGGATCAAAAGAAAACAAAGCATTGCAAAGAAAACAAAAAACAATTCATATAATCACAATGAATGACTCGATGCTCAAAACTTTACATGCGTTTACACTAATGAGGTATAAATCATTTTGCTGTGAGAATTAAAATATTTATTTCACTGTTTAAGAATCCGTCTGTAATCAACTGCAACAATGACGCAAACTTTCGTCTATAATCTCACATGAGCCGAGATATACTTATATTAAACAGGAAATGAGCATTTACGGGATCTACGAAAGGACGCGGGGTGAAGTGGGCGGAGCTCAAAGCCTTTTTCAAAGTTGATAAGTTTCAGATGGAAAAACAAAAATGGTGAAATCAATAATAATAATAATAATAATACAAATTTTGGTTATAAAAATAATAATTTATAATAATATAAATATAAAATATAAAATAATTTTTTCCTGTCTTGAATAGCGAGTGTAACAATAAAAGGTATAAAGGAGGAAAGTGTCACGAGTAAAGCTCGTCATTGTTTACTGTTGCTAAGCTACAACTGATTAATCACTGTTTAGCAGAAGGAATTAGCAAAGGATCAAATCAGCGTCACGCTCCTAATGTCTCTTGCAACGTGTTATACAGATAACATTACATTTTATCAGCAATTGCTCTAATTCTCTCTCTTTTACACACATACTCACACACACACACAGTAGGAGAATAAGTCAAACATTGGCTTTGCCTATCAAGCAGGAAATGCCCACAATTAATACTTACTGACGCAAGAGTGAGTAAACATGAGCAAAGCAGAAAAACACACAGAATGTTTTATACACACACACACACACACACACACACACACTAACCTTCAGCTTAGCTTGCTGCTCCCTCATCTGCGTTATGATCAGCAGGTTCTTTTCCGTTTTCATGTCCAGAATGTTCAGCTTGTCCCGCAGTTCAGCCTGATCAAACCAACAGATAAACAAAAACTCACACAGTGACAACTCAACAGACTCAAATCAACACACCACAGAGTCATATGAAGTCAAACTCCACCCTGAAACCCAGCACATGTTCATCTGTGACGTACTCGTGACGCGTCTAGTGATTCTGGTGCTAATTTATGGCTCGGTGCTGAAATTAGCGCTTGTGTGTTTCTCTGAGGTCACGGGGGAAGTTGTGTTTGTCTCGGGTCAGATTTCTATCACCGTTAGTTCCTAAACGTTCTTTTCTCCCTTGTGTTTCGTTTTCCAGGGATGTCAGAGTGGACGCTGGAGTCCCAGGATGCAATGCAGCTACAGAGACTCAGCTACGCCAGTGAGAGCTGCAGACTAATTCTGCGAGGTGACGAGCGTGTGGCCTTGACGGTGGTGTTAGTGTGAAGTGTACACACGAGGAGGAGAAAGAGACGGACAGACTAAAGTACTAAAGCGCCGCTGCATCGCTCTCTTTAGACAGGGAGGAAGCGAGTGCTGAATCTCACCTCAGCGCTCTCAGTGCCCAGTCGAACAGCATTGTGGGTAAATTAGTAAATTTAGTATAATAAAATAAACGCTGGATGTCTTTGAAGGTTGAGTGTTTCAAAGGAAATCGGTCAGGGCGGAGTTTTAAGGTTTATTTCATGAATTTATTTTTGAATTTGAAAGGCCACCTCTATCTTCATGCGCTGCTCGGTGGGTGTGGAGAAGCCGCACTCCTTGTGACTCTGCTGCAGGCAGCTGCTGCAGATGCTCCTCTCGTGGCGAGCGCAGAAGAATTCCATCAGCTTCCCATGTTCAGGACACAGCCGGTCCGCGAGGTCAGAAAGCGGTTCGCACAGCTCGTGCGCGCGGAACAGAGGGTTCTCCTGGTGAGGGCGCACGTGCTCTGTGCAGAACGACGTGATGCAAGTCAGACACGTTTTCACCGCCTTGGCCTCATTGCACATGTCACACATGATGGGTTTGGGCTCGTCGCGTGGCGTGCGCGTCACACCGGTCCCACCAAAGCCGGCGTCCGTCTCTCCTTCTAACCCTGCTCCAGCTTTGGCCCTGAAGGTGTCGACCACCGCGCTGAGCACCGTGTTCTTCTTCAGGTCCGGCTTGGTGAGGTAGTGTGCGCGGCAGTGAGGGCAGCTGTAGGAGCTCGCGCTGCTCCACGTCTCCTCCAGACACCCGCGGCAGAAGCTGTGACCGCAGTTCAGACTCACCGGCTCGTCGAAAGGACACAAGCAGATGCTGCAGGTCAGGTCGTCCTCCAGGCTCAGCAGAGCCACGGCGTCGCTTACTTCTGCCATGACGGAGAATGCGAGAGCCTGCAGGAGACGCACAGAAACGAAACTTAACTCAAAAGCTGAAATTTAAACACCATGAGACGAGACACAAAAACACAATCTAAACGGGGTCAGGGGTCAGGAAGTTCAACTTCTGAGATCCATTCAATAGAGATCGAAGCCGAAAATCTAACAAATATCACGATAAATAAACAGACATTATTATTCAGTTCAGATCCTAATCCTGGTATAATGTAAACCCCATCCTTTTGTAAAAATAAAACTTTTTTCTAGTTTCACGCCACAAACATGAACACACAAGTGTACATCTAACATCACCATTTTAAACACTCTGAATTCTTCCTATCGTGGGAACGAATGTGTGTGTGTGTGTGTCTGTATATAAGATCAGACTTTACAGTCACGTGGTGTTCAGGATCGGATTCAGGTGCGTTCACACTGCAGCCGGAGTTAAAGACGGATCTAATAATAATAATAATAATAATAATCCATATCCTCGTTTCATTCCTCTGAATTTCACACAACAAACAAAACAGAGAAGAGATGAAACACAGCTGAAAGTGAGTCAGGTCAATAAACAGACGGAAGGAAAGAAAGAGTCGATTTATTTCCTTGTGATCAAAAGCGAAACTTACGGAAATGAGCCGCGGATTTAGAGTCGCTTTCAGCTGGGTGTTGATTCGGGCTTTTATAAAGAGAGGAAGATTAAAATGTTAAGTATAAAGGCTAAAATGTTCGTGTTTACTTACAGAAGCTGTTTGTTAATGCAGGTCTCCGGAGCAACTCAGTCTTCTCTCTCTCTCTGTGTCTCTCTCTCTTTAGGTTTCGTTTCTTCACTCGAGGATCAAAGGTACCGTAAACACGCCTCGCGAGCGCACACTGGCGCGGCAACTTCAAAGGCGGAATGTAACTCATCACATTTACTCCAATACTGTACTCTAATTCAGTATCGATTCGATATACTCGTAGTTTGCGTGGATACTTTTTACTCCTTTACGTGGTGAATCTGAATGTCTGAACTGAAAGGGGTAAGTGCTCCATTATGGGTTGAGAAAATTGCCCTACTTCTTTAAAAAAAAAAAAATTAATTAAAAAAAAATAAATAAAAACAATCTTAGATTAGCTGGAAAATGCATGATGATTGCGAAATTGAGTTCGTGACTTTTGGGAACAGCGATGGTGTAGATCAAACTACTCGCCTGTCCGTACCGCCTCAACCGTGCTCGTGGGTCGAGGGGAAGCTGGAGCCAATCCCAGTTAAGGTCGGGTGATGGGCGGGGTTCACCCTGGACAGGTCACCATTCTGTCACTGGGCTAACACAGAGATGATCAAACACACACGCGCACACACACACACACACACACCTCAGGGGCAATTTAGAGTAGCCAGGTGACCTAACCTGCATGTTTTTTGGGTTGTAGGAGGAAACCAACATAGGCACGGGGAGAACATCCAAACTCCGCACTGAAAGGCTCCAGACGCCCGGCGGGTTCGAACCCAGAACCTTTTTGCTAACCCACTACACGGCCCCTTATTACACGACAGTATTTAAAGTCATCAAAATGAGCTCAGTCTGAAACATCTACAGCACTAAAATGCACGATCATATATGATAGGAACCATTTCACTGTACAGGAACTTTTACTTTCCAGTCCATTTTTCTGAGCATTCTTAAAGTTTTAAATACAAGGACTTTTATTTGGAGTGGATTGTGGTATTAGTGGTATTAGTACTTATACTGAAGTAAAGGATCTGAATACTTCTTCCATCAATGTGCAAGGTCTACACACGGTGCAGGAAGTCCAACTGCCTTCTTTTTTCAATACACAAGGTGTGAAATTAGTGCTGATGTGAGAACAGCAAGATCCAGATCCAGATCTACAGATTTTAGTTTCTGAGCGTGTATACGCAGTTTTACGGTAAAGCAGAGCACGTGGCTCTTTCGTCATTAACTTCTTGTTCCTGAGCTGAATTACTCATTCTGCATCAGTGTGTCTAAGCAGAGCAGTCCATTATTTAAGCAAATAAGCAAGAATCTACAAAACATTGGTATAATTTACAACTAGATAAAATAGATTTGTTAAATGGTAAGGTCTCCACTTTATTAGGTTGATATATATATACAGACATATTGATGAACTTTATTGATCCTAAAAGGAACATCTAGGTTTTAACTTTAAAACTAGTATGATGAAATCAACACATGATTTTTTTGAAGTGTTTAATACATTTTATAAAAAGCTCATCGAGTTGAATCAGGTGTGTTGGGGTCAGAAATATACCTGCAGTGCAGGAATGATATCATCGCCCCCTAGTGGACGAAACCTAAACAAGTCTAAAAATAACTGGGGTATTAAGAGGCCAGCTATAGTAATAATAACTATAACAGAATGCAGAAGCAGAAAAAGAGAAGAGATTAAGATTAAATGTAAATCATGTCAAATATTTTTGGGGGGGTATTTATAGATTTCTGAAATGTTCAAAGAGGGCTAAAGGGAAAGTTCAGCCAAAAATCAAATGTCCACAATGTTCCCTTTAGTCAGGCAAATATTTACTGATCAGCCAATCAGCAAAACATGTTCAGTGTGTGAAGTTTGCTTCTTTAGTTCCACGCTGGAGCTGCAAAGCTAAAGTAAACTGCACAATGATCTGTTTTAAACAGAACCGATTTTATTGGTACGTGTAAGTGTAAGTGTAAGTGTGTGTTTGTGATTCAGTTACTCAATGGCTTGTTTATTTTTCTGTTTATTCTGAACATCAGCTGTAAATGAAAACAACACAAATCATGTCTTAGACCAGAGATACAGGCAGAAAAAGAAGAAGAACAAACCCCAGTGAAGGGTGGAATCCAGCCATGCAGAATCTGTGATTTCAACTACAATCAAGAAAACTCCTATTCCACCAGGTGGCGAAGAAGAGCAAGTAACTCAGAAGAAACAGACAAAATGGGCTAAACATGTACAGTAAGGTGACCCTACGTCTTCAATCTCAAGAACACGTCATCTTTTTTGGGACCTAAAAACTGTGTCCCGATGGGATTTCATTTCGCGGGTGTCCGTCTGTCCCATGACACCATCCTGACACAGTGTCCTGTCTTTCTGAAAACCAAAACACGTTCACCCTAAATCATGTACTTCATTAATAAGCTGAATATTTGATGATGTAACAACCTCTTTCACGGCAGCAGGGGGGTAAATACTTATGCAAAGCACAACTTTTTTATTCGGTATAAAAGTTTTACATTAAATAAATATTTGTATCCTATCCGTTTGTGCATTTGGAATCTACCTTTCGGAAAATAAAAATAAAAAGTGTGTGTATGTGTATTCATCTGTTTTTATATATGGATATATAATCTGCAGTAGTAGAGATTACACACAAATTTTTACAAAGACAAACAATTAACATGAATATAGAAAAAAAATGCACAAAACACACAATAGTACAGTACATGACCAAAAAAAAGAATAGGAACAAAAATATGTCCAAACTAAAAGTGTTATAGCGGACACAATACACAATACACACACACACACACACACACACACATTCAAAAATAAATAAATAAATAAATAAGCCAGACATGTCCAGATATTCAATCATGATAAGATGGAAATATTTTATCCTGCTTTAAATCTGATCAAAGTTTTGGAGCGTGAGAAAAATTCCAGGCTGGGACAAATTCTGGAATTTTTTCTTCTTCTTCTTGATAGAACAAGCGCACAAAGAGTGGGTGTCATGCTGGAATGAAGATTGGTACACAATTAGGTGTGATGACGAGGTTGGAAAACCCGGTTATAAGAACACAAACACGCATGCACGCACACACACCCCTCCTCATTCCTGGGATTAGTGCACACCAGCAAAACCTTTACATTTCTTAAAAATTCTTCAAAGTAAGACAAAAAACGATCACATTTCAAACAAAAGAGGCTGAAGAATATTACACATTAAACTCCAGAAGTTAAACTTTACTGAGCTTTTCCACTTCACTTCACTTAACTTGTTTTTTTTGTTGTTGTTTTTTTAATGTTTTCCTTTTTGTGCAGTTTTGCCCACTAACCAACACCAGCGATTAACACATGAATATATTTATAGTAATGATTAACAAATACTTAGATTCCTAACGAACCATACGGAAGATGTGTGACATCATACACGACCTGTTTCTGTTTAATCCAGACTCACGTACATTCAGCACGAATCTACCTTCGCCACAGATTAAAAAAAAAAAAAAAAAAGAAACAGTTATTGTTATTGAACTGATATATTCACAAACTTGGGGAAGTTACCCGGGTGGGTCATGTGACCTACAAATGATGCGAAGTAGTAAAATGCATGTTTTAGTGTTTTATTTTCCCCTTCACTGCTGTAGGTGTCTCATTATACGCTTTAGTGTTGTCCGAGTGCTCATCACCAGAGGTCCGGCTCGACCCAGACGATTTTGTGCTGCTCCTCTTTGATGATGTGCTGCAGGTTGTCCAGCAGGGAGGCGACGTCGCTCCAGCTTTCGGGGGGAACGGTGCGGTACAGGCAGGGCAGTTTATCCAGCAGAGGCTCCTCGCTCCAGGAACACTCCAACAACTGAGACTCCGTTATGAAGTTCTGACGAAGTTTGTGTCTGTGTGTGCGCGGAAAACAACGCAGGATTGTGTTTTAATTGACGTGCACAAAATAATTTACTAGATAATATCAGGAGGGTTTATGACATGGCTTTTTTTTTTTTTAATAAGCTGTATTTTTCTTAGGTTTTTCCTAACAAAGCCCCACCTGCAGTTTCAGAGATTTTTTTTTTGTTTTCAACATTTATAAGTATTTTATAGTTATAAAAAATAATGTATAGCACGTAGAGCGTATCATATCACAATATTGAAATCATATCACACAGCACATATACACACACACTCTTCATATAGATATATATATATATACACATATAAGCTCTAATAGGGTTCATATTAAAAGTTGGCACACATTATCTGTCGGTGAATACTAACAGTTTCTCATGAACAAGCTTCAAGTTTTAATATTCGACTGAATTCTGTACGAGGTCGCGTACTTGATTTTTCGAGTGCTGCGTTCCATCAGTGAAATGAAGATGATGATGGGGAAAATCTCAGCGCGATGCAGACGCCGTACACAATCCAACCCCAGCGGGAGAACACAGTGAGTGCCCTAAACACACACACACACATACACACACACACACACAATACAAATTATTCATTTCAATCGGAAAACACACCTCACCAGAACCCCGTATACAACAAGTACTCGCTATATTACCATACTGTTTTCAAATGTAAAACAGCAATGGATTACATTTCACAAAATGCCCTTATCTTTCTGTCTTTGGGAAATAAATAATAAAATAAAATAGAATTATTATTATTATTTTTATTATTATTACTACATAATCTGAATGCAATAAAAACAGAAAAAAATGTTTAAAAGAGTGTCTAGTAATGACAAGTATTCTTTTACAAGTTTTACACGTTATTTTTGTAAACTGGAGATTAAATCCGGTGTGTTTCAGTGTGTTTATAGATGACACATACTGTACTGAGGAACACAGTAATAACAATGTAATAACTGGAGTAAAACCTGCCGTGCCAAATGGAACAGGACATTTTTGTGCAATGTTAGTTCTTTTGTGTGTTTGTGTTTGTTGAGGTACGTACGCGTTTCATGATCTTCTCGACTCCCTGCACGGTGTAACAGCAGTGTGTGTTCGGCTCACACTCCTCCAGAACCTCGCCCTTCTGCAGCCGGACCGCGTGCTCCGAGGCACTCAGAGTCTCTGTCAAGTTCAACATCATCGATCACCTCTTTTATTCCTCAGTGTTTTAATAACATTAATATTTACGCTGTTAAATGAGACTCATGTGGAGCTCAGAATATCAAGCTGAATTAAAATGTTCATTAAATACAAGAAAAAAAAAGATGGAATGAGAATTAAAAAAAAAATTCTTGAATATGACATTACATAAAAGTCTAAAGAGAAAACCTGGAGCAATGGAACACAACACAGGCCAAATATTTTACATTTATCATCGTCACTGTTCTGTAAGATTTTAAACATTATAAATATTACAGCATTAAAAATTTTATTTTCTTATTTGTTCATTACTTACTTACTTGCTTAACTAATGACATCTATTATTATTATTATTATTATTATTATCATCATCATCATCAGTGTATTTTGTTATGGTATGAAATATTTTAAATGTATTTTTTTATTTGATATGTTTTGTAATTTATTTTTTTTATTTTTTGTCTTTTTGTACCTTTTAACATATTATTATTATTACTATTATTTATTTTTATCAGTGATTTTTTTTTTTTATTATTGCTTGATTATGGTGTGAAACCAATATTAAAGCACTTACATTTTGTTCTCATTTGTTTGATTGTTTGTTTGTACGCCTTTTAAAACATTCCTATGCCTTCAAACATTATCGAGAGTTTATGAATATTGTAAATGATGTTTCCTCTTTATGCATTTATACAGATTTATCTATGTTTATGTGTAATTTCCACTTAAATACATAAATACAGAAATTTATTCTCGTACCTGGTTCACACATCTCGTAGCCGTCCAGCTCAGCCAGGCGTTTATGAAGGACGCCTCCGAGGATTGTGGGAAGAAGGAGGACGGGGCGACACACAGGGGGGTAATGAGGGGTCACCAGCGTGTAGGGCATCAGGCTCACAGAGCCAGGATTACCATCATCTAAGGGGCAAAAAGCAGCGGGCAGGAGGAGGAGGAGGAGAGGTTAAAACCCAGATTACAGGAACACACACTGTGACTGTGACTGCAGTGGTGTTTATTACGCGCTCTCTCTCTCTCTCTCTCTCTCTCTCTCTCTCTCTCTCTCTCTCTCTCTCTCTCTCGCACTCTCTCTCTCTCTCTCTCTCTCTCTCTCTCTCTCTCTCTCTCTCTC
>JAOVYU010000015.1:7829093-7840583 GCA_025674565.1 Synodontis membranacea | reverse complement strand
TTTTTTTATGTTTGGATTTTTGGAAACTGTACAAAGAAGAAAGTGGTGGAAAGTGAGAAAACATCATAAGAGATAAAAATACTTCTTTAAAACACGTAGTTGAGAGAAACCCAAAAGGTCGTCCATAATCAGGGCTCAGTCGCTTTAGAAATGTAGTGTAGATCGATTTCATCTTCCCTTTTTTACATAAATTCCACCTTTGTTTTCTTTTTAATGCTGATGTTTCAGAAAAAAAAACATTCAGATGAGTTTAGAATTTCTTTTCTCCCCTTTGTGGTCCATGTTTAAATGTTATCCAGGATCCTGCAGGAGATCTCGTCATTTGTGCCAACAGGAAGTGACGTCTGATCATCTTGCGTTCCATCGGTCGTTCTCGCCCACTTGGTGTGAAAGTGCGGCGCTCCGTCTGGAATAAGATTTTGGGAGTTGAATCATCCCACGACATCGCAAGAAATTCAAGTAAAGCTCAGCTATAAGCGATAGCTAATGCTAGCAGCCGCATAGCAAAGCTTAGCCGTGCTCTATCTCTGTTTTCCAGAACGTAGTGATGGGTGGGTTAATGATGGAGGTATGGAGGTGAAGGAAGAATAAAAATGGGCTACCTTTACGACTTTAGGAGCGTTATAAAGCTCGGTGTCATGGGTATGAGATTACCCTGTCATCATCATTGTATATAGGGTTCGCAGGTTTTCTGAGGAACGGGTGAAGGAAAAGTCAGCATTCGACATGACAGAGGACACTTGCTTTTGTTTTTTGAGGACGGTCAAAACTGAATCACCAAATATATATGCTTATATATAAATAAAAAAAAAAGTGCAAATTCACTAAAAAATATTAAAATTTACCTAAAATTTCCACTCAAACTAATTTTTAATCATCTGATTTCCTTTATATAGCTATGCACCAAAAGTATTGACACCCCTAAGAAAATTCAAATAAACGCAAACAAATGTTCACCACTGTCTTTGTTAACTATAACTTTTTTTCCCCCTGAGGTATGAATATGATGTTACATACATGTAAAATCCCCTCCATCCAGCATGGGGGGGGTGGGGGGGGGGGATAAAACCTTTAACACAAAAGTACAGTAAATCTGACATCATGCCTGATTCTCCCTTGGAGAGTTCCTAGCTTGGAGAGTTCCTAGCTTGGGAGAGTTTGTAGCTTGGGAGAGTTTGTAGCTAGCTTGCGATGGCTTTTTAGGACCTGCTAACAGCTAAAATATGTAAGATAAACTGTTCCGAAGCAGTAATAAAAATCAATTCATCTATAATGAATTTTCTAGAAAGGTGTCACTCTGGACCAGCTCGATTGGCAGATTCGAAAGGTGAAAGTTCATTTAGATTACAGGAAGTGCCCCGGTGCTGTTAATATGCCCAAATATGGGCAAGCCAGTAAATTTAAAAGGAATTTTAAATTTAAACAAAATTAAATTATGTATTAGTTTGTCTGAATGCGTATGCTCATTTTCAAGAAGGGTGCCAATAATTCTGGAGTCGACACTACATGCTGCACTCTGATTAGTGGAGCGTACCGTACCGCTGATTTGAGCACAGCATTAACTGCCATATTAGCGCTCCATTACGCGTCGCTAACAAAAACTAGCGACTAAAGTTATGGTCTAGAGGAAGAAGTGAGAAGCGAAGGAGCAAGCGAACTCACACTGAGAGCTCGACCGTGGCCTCTCGTTTACCTGTGACAGAGAGAGGGGATGAAAAAGGGGGGTATTTTGTTGTGAGGAAGGTCAGGCATGGGGGGCTATAGACACGCTAGGTGGGCTGTAGCTGTGACTACCTCGCTTAGCCCTGTAGCGTATCAGGAAGGCGAGTACAAGCCCGGCCACGCACAGCAGACACCCGCCGATGATTAGACCTTTCTTCCACCGGGCCATCTTCACTGCACGCCAGGGAAAAAAACACAGACTGGATGTTATGTAGCGTACTCTCAATTAGTGTTTAAGGTGTTATAAAAAAGATTAGAGATGGACCCCAGTGTTTAGATGGATAAATGTTACAGTAAATGTAAAAAAAATTCTGACCTGTGACCATGATGTGGTTGCTGACTTCCACGATTTGTGCTCCGTTTAAGACTTCGCAGTAATACATGCCACTGTGGACGGCACTCACCGACGAAATTTCGTACACAAAGTGGTTTGTCGTCGTCGTAGTGGTGAACACAGGACTGCGGTTCTCGTCTTGGTACCATTTAAAGGTGATGGGTGGAGTTCCATTAACAGAACACAAGAAATGGACCTCGGTATTTTCTGTGATGCCATGAGCCTCGGGGATTGTCATCAGGGTCGGCTTCCCTACAGGAACTAAAAAGTACAAGAGCATGTCGTAGTTTATTTATTTTTTTTTTATTATTTGGGGGGATTTTCTGGATTACCACTAGCTCACCTGTAACCAGAGCAAGAAGATCGTCACTCATCTGAACCGAATCAGCTCCGTTGTTCCGCGCCTCACATCTGAAATCGCGGATTTCTTTTTCTGATGTTATGACGGCTGTAAATGTGGCTTTCTCGAATGGCCCTGATACAGTGGTGCGGCTCAGGGTTGTGCTGTTCTGCTTCAGCGTGTAATTGATGGGGAAACTCCCGCTGTCCGAGGAACACTCTATCGTAAATGATTGACCCAGGATCACCTCGCCGTGCACAGTGATGACGGGTCTGGAGACGAGCACTAGAGGAAGAGTTGATGAAGAGGAAAACAAACAGTCTAATCATAGCAACCACAAAAACAGGAAAAAAAAAATCTAGAATAGAACAGCAGATCTAATGCAGTAGACCTTTAAAAAATAATACAGTTCATGGTTTTAGATTTAAAACTAGGTGCTAATTGGTATGCTGTAGAGGCACGGCACCATTATCTAGATCTGAGCTTTTAGCTGAACATTGCTTCTAGATTTGAATTTGTAGTGAGATATTGTTTGAGAGTTTAGTAAGACATTGCTCTAGATTCGAGATATCTGTGAGACGTTGTTCTACGTTTGAGTTTATTTTGAGATACTTCTAGATTTCAGCTTCAAGCAAGACAGGATATTAGCTTTTACTGAGACACTTCTAGATTTGAGCTTTCGGCAAGATCGTTCTAATGAGTAACTGAGTTTCTAACGATGCAGATAAACAATACAGATAAACATTTTGAGGGACGAGTTGAGCTTTTAAAAGAAACACTCCTCAGAAGGATACGTTTACAGGGATGCTAATCTATCTTTCGAAGAAACAATGGTTTGGATTAGAGCTTTTAGAAGGACACTGCTCTGGATTTCAGCTTTTACTGAGAAGTTGCTTTGCATTGTTGCAACTGTTGGAATGATGCAGTTTTACCTTTTGCTCTGAAGAACACGGAATTGCTCCATTTGATGGTGTCATTCACCCGGGCGGTACACGTGTAATTCCCGTTAGTCTCGGTTCCTGCCATGGTTCCATACATGCCATCGTTTGTGCTAAGCGTCTGGTTGTACCTGTAGATAGTGTACTTCACATCACGACTTTCAATCCTCTCTGATGCTAATGCAGAGCTTTTGCATTTGACGGTAAGCTGCTGTTTCTCGAACACCACGGCCGGGGTGATGGTCAGCACTGGAGTCGAAAAAAGCTCTGGAAAATGGAATAAAATACACTGTTAGTGTGTTTTTGGTTTACATGGCCAAATATTAGAGCCAACAAAGACATATAGTTTATACTAATTTGCCCCCCAAGTGGTTTCTCACCTCTGACAGTAAGATTTACGTAAGTGTTTTTGTCTACGTTGTTCAGTCTCGCACTGCACTCGTATTTCCCCGAATCGCCTGCCAGGACGTGAGTCTTGAATTCAGCGTTTTGGTCTGGAGAAAGCGAAGTATTGAGAAGACGCGATCCTTTGTATAGCAAGAGCGAAACTGAGCTACGTTTTTTCCCTGTCACACCACATATAAAGTGTACGGGGTCTCCCTCGAAGACTTCTGCTCCTGGGAAGACTGTGAGGTTTGCCAAGAAATCCAGCTCTGCGTTGGAAAATAAAATGGCAGTAAATATTCACCCTGCTAAGCTGTGAGTAAACAAAAGCAATTTAATAAGTTACTCTGGACTGCTTTCTTACAACAGCAAATCACAAAGCGTTTTATTCT
Source organism: Synodontis membranacea (assembly GCA_025674565.1). Taxonomy (NCBI): domain Eukaryota; kingdom Metazoa; phylum Chordata; class Actinopteri; order Siluriformes; family Mochokidae; genus Synodontis; species Synodontis membranacea. The sequence continues at coordinate 7,836,473 of JAOVYU010000015.1, read as the reverse complement.
TCTTACAGCACAGCAATTTGACAACAGCTGCCATTTTAAACATTTTGTTAGCGTAGAAACAATCATGTATAAGAAGAAGTGATGAATCAACACCGTCTGCACAAAAAGAGTCAACTAAAAATGAATGTAATAAATGAACGAATCATTTGCTTACTTTTTACTGTCACATTGACCATGTTGCTGATGTTCGAAAAAAGTGTTCTCCTCCCTAAACGCATATCATATGAACAGGACAGTCTGGCTGTCGATACAGGCACGAAGGAGTGTTTCACCTGGGCCTCACCACTGTTGACTTGGTTTTCGTAGATTACACTCGAGCCATCATTAATGACGAAATACAGCTCGCCGGTTTCTTCTTTCGCACTACAGGTGACACTCACACTGTCGCCTTCAGTCACAGAATGCTTATCCACACTCAGAACTGGAATTTGCATCCCTGCATGACCAAAAAAATGTATATATTATTATATATCTCTCTTTTTATATTATATATATCTCTCTCTCATTCGTTAAACATAAAATGCTAATTAGCATAATTTAGCATAAATAAAAAAAAACCCTAAATAGCATCAGAGTAGTGATGCAATGATGCGAAGAAAACATTTTGACTTTGACTTTGAATTTGACTTGATCCTTATTTGTATTTTTTAAAATATACAGAGTGCCCCCTAATGGCTTTGTTCTCCTCAAAAACAGCCAATAGAACAGTATATATATTTTACTTATGGCACCTTTAAAGACATCTCCCTTCCCTTGACATAGACATTGTCCTGACCTAAACATAAATAAGAATAAAATAAAGGCATTTACATAAAAACGTGCTAATTAAGTAATTAGTACACAAATAATTAGCAATTTCATGTGCTAATACATTACTCATGGTGAATTAACATTAAACACTAACGTTTGAGAAAAATGTTTGAACAGAGCTAATGATAACTGTACCTTTAACAGTGATGCTCTCAGGGGGACTTCGGTGGGGTTGGTTATTATGCATCACTTCACACATGTAGATGCCCGAGTCGGAGGCCCGAGCGTTCATGATATTGTGCGTCACTTCATCCTTGTCAGTTTTTATTATGCCTAAGGTCTTGTGATTGTCGTAGTCTTTAAAGAAGGTATATGTGAGGTCATGTAATCTGTCTGAGTGGACGACTTTGGCGATACAGACCAGCGAAAGTTTCGATCCTCGTTCCACTGTGTTTGCAGGTTCGGCACGAAGTGTGACGCTGTTGAGAATGATAACTGGGGAAAGATGGTCTGATGATGTCATTATGAGTTTTTAAACAAAGTTTCAACTACAATGTTGAAAAATATTGAAAAAGCAAATGCCATGAGGCAAAGACTAGCAACGCTAAACTATTCACCAAAAATTAATATCCCCTCTAATCTTATCATCGCCACCATCATCATCATCATCGTCTGGTTTCACTACTAAAAATAAACTTACATTAGACCAGGATGAAGATGAGACATCCTCAGGAATAAATAGACGTGACTATTATTATTATTATGTTTAATTTTGCCGCATTCTTAGCTAGTCTTAAGGAAAAGGTGTTAGCAATGCTTAGTGTTAGCATCCAGTTCATTCTCTTCTCCTTCTTCTTCTGATGATGATTTCCTTCTTAGAAGAAGGATTTTCTAAAGAGCATAAACCTAATCTACTGATCTGAACAGGTAAAAAAACAAAAGGCGCTGGATTAGCATGACATGCTAGTCGCTAATAGCAACTGTAATGCTAGGTTTTTATTAAAACCTAGCATGAATAGATAGTTACATTTTTTGCTACTGCTTTTGTTATGGAAGCAATTCAAAGGGTTGATTGTACAAAAAAATAATAATAAATACATGAAAAAAAGGAGCGATGCTAAGTGTAGCGGAAACCAAAATTGAGTTAGCGGGTCAGTAATAAACAGGTAAGCTGATGCATTATCCGGTGAAATATCAGTAGTTATTGTTCATGAGAAGCTCTGAAATAAGAAAATGACAGTTGTAATGATGCTAATTATGCTAGACGGAAGAGCTAAGTTTATATGAGAAGAGACAGACTGAGATGGAGAGATAAATGGAGACAGAGATAGATGACCGTCTCTCTATCTGTCCGTCTCGCTCCATGAGAGCGACATCTGTAATAACGAGAGGATAGGAAGGAAAATCACTCCGTTAAACAAACACACACTGAGGACGTCTCAAGGGGACAGGCGCTATTTTAGACCTCGAGGCACCTCCCAGTTATTCACACACACACACACACACACACACACACACACACACTACAGTGGAAGGTGAGATAGTGGAAGTTCCAAGCCTACATATGATGTTACTCAAACATTCACGTTCATGTCGTGATCTTTTACAGATTTAACAAAATGTCTCGAATCTCTGGTTCTGGGTGACGATTTGAGGAAGGATGGAAAGTGCCACCACCTGCAGTTCCTTATTTGATATCACTCATGATGTCAATTATCCCAAGAGGAACCAAGCGAAAGGTATCAATCCTGAAATTTACCAACCAAAAGGACGAGAACGCAACGCAGGACTCGTTGGACACGAGGATGCCCTCTGAGCGCTTCAACAGTCACTGCCTTCTTCCTAACTTTAGAACTGTTTCCTTTTGTCGTTTTCTCTTTCTTGTATGTTTTTTTCCCTCTTTTAAATCTTTTCAATATAAATTTTCTTGTCTTTTAAATCTTTTTCTTTTTTTATCTTGTCTTTCACTCTTGTAGTGTCTAAAATCGCAATTAAATAAATAATCCTGAAGCTTCTAATATTTTACACCACATCAAGTCACCGTTGATTTTCTTATAACGTGTCTATTCGTTTTATAACAACAGAGCAGTTTGCTATAAAAAATTTAATTTTGTATCATATCATTTTAAAGTTATATATAATGTTTGTGAAATAGTTAGTTCTTGTTTGTTCACTTGCTATAATAAAGTCGTTCCTTCGTCTGCACCTCTTTTCTCTCTTGAGGGTAATGAGAAAAAGTTACAGCTTTTCTCTGACGCTGGAGACTCCTTCCATAAATATAAAATAAACGCCTCCTTACAGAAAATGTCCTCATATTTTGTTCTATATTTTTAATGTGTTTATTTTAAGCGGAGGAGTTACTACAGAAACGATAACGTATCAGAGCGAGAGCATTAATGTAAACCTGTGCACGACTGTAGCGCGTGATGGTGTTATTAAGCGGTTATTAAGAGTAACTGATGGTATACTGACCTGCTTGTGATGGCGTACCTGCTCGTCAAAGATCATTGGAGAAAAAGAGACAGATAGATAAGTTTACATTTAGCGACTGTTGAGTAAAATTCCAGAGTGTCAGAGGAACAGGTGAGTCCTTACAGGTGATGCTGACGAAGGTCAGGAGGAAGAGGTGAAGGAGGAAACGGGAACATCGCATCGTCCTCATGGCTGACCGCTACACTGACCGGCGAGTGTGAGAAACGGTGTGAGTGTGTGGAGTCGCACTGGCTATCACGCCGCACAGCCTTCGCTCGGGTAATTGGACAGGAAGTGAAGGCTGCTTCCTGAGGAAGTGTGGAGCGCAGCTAAGGGCATGGAATGGAATGTTCACACACTGAGAACGTTACTGCACACCGACACAGTAACATCTCAGCGCAGGTAAACAATCCTGCGTCATAACGCACATGAAAGTGTTGTGTGATGTCATCACCGGCAACCAATCAGATCATCAGAACAGATTATTCAGACTCGAACTGATTTCGTGGACAGATTTACAACATTTGTATGAACATGGGTAAACTTTTAAACAACGGATATTTCAAATATTGTTGTTCATTTAGTGATTTCGATGTTTTTGCATGAATTAGTGTGAAAACGGTCTTTATTTGGTCATCTTCTGATTCTGAATCAGAGTGAAATTGATTTTTCTGGATCGTTTGCTGTTTGGTTTCATTTCACTATTCACGTATTAAAATGACTCAAAAAGCAAACGGTTAAACGTGGGGTGTGCAGGGCTCATAAAACTCCTTTACCATGTGTTTTTATGTGCAGAAATTACCATAGCAACCGCACAAGTACCATTAATAATGGATATTAATAATAATAACAATAACAAGAATAAGAAGACTAACTGGATAAGTGGTTATCTAGATTAACATGTTGCTTCTGTATCAACACCTAAACTAGAATGTAATTTGTGATTTGCGAGGTCACTAAATGAGCTAACATGAGCCTCGCAAAAAAGGAATAAAGGTGAATAACAGCTCTGAGCTTGGATTAAAATTTAAAAAAAAAAAAAAAAGAGGGAAATGAGACAGAGGTTCATTCATGTATTTGGTTTTATTTGAACGATTTCTTCGCCTGTCATAAAAACCACAGCCAGCAAAAGCAGTCAACAGTCACAGAGAGAACACCGGATTGCATCAGTTCATTCTACTAGCTTCTCTCTTTTTTTTTTTTTTTTTACATTTTAAATCTAAAACATTAAAACTCAAAGCGAGATAGTCGTACAGGTGTGCATCTGGGGGTCCTCCACTCCTCTAGAGGGCGCTGCAGCGGGTGCGTGAGGCGGGTCTGAGGCCAAAGTCCTTCATTTTAAGCTCCTGAAAACGGTCCGGTTGGTCATGGGCTGCCGTTTTTATTTTTATTCATGATTGACGGCTAACGTAAGTCGTGAGGAGAGTAAGGTTTGTGTGGAGAGATTTCAGCTTAAATGTCGTCAGCAGGATCGAGGCAGAAGAAATCAAAACAACATATGAAAAAAAAAAAGTACTGTTTTAACACGCCCTTTTGAAGACTTTCATTTCAACTTCTTCGCCATCTTAAAGGATCTGTGTGCGATATTTAGTGCCCTCTGCTGCTTGTGAGGTAAAGTGTTGAAAACAATTTCATATTATTTCCCCAAATAAACAACCCAACTAGATTTGCAGAAATGACATATTACTAGTGTGTTTAACAAAATCCAGCCCAGACTGAGCTTCTCTGTTCCCGGCTGGGGGGCGGAGCTACGTTAATGGTATTTAAACACAATCCTGAAACCAAAACTAGCAGAGCTGACTGTATGGCACTTTGCAAAATACAGCTTTGCTAAGGAATCTTTACACTTTCCTAATTGTTACAGGTCTAGAAATAAATGCTAAAATTACATACCGCACCTTTAAGGGTCATTTCTGCATCAGTGTAATCAATTTTGTTCCATTGTTTAACTAGTTAGAAAGATTGTTCCTTTGTATGTTAAGTGGTCCCTCGTGTGACTGGAAGTGATCTGAAGTCTTAAAGACGAGGACGTGTTAAAGACGGTACCGAAACAGAAGGTATCATCGGAAAACCGCATATCATGTAAACAACAAAACGAAATCTTACACACTTTAAAACTTTAAAGGAAAAAAAAAAAAAAAAAGGTCAAACCCTGTATTACAGGTAAACACCAGGAAAAGGGTTCTACATAGAACCTTTAAAGGTTCCCCAGATACACTTTTCTGTTTTTTCCAACAGTGTTCAAATGTGAGTCCTGTTTCACTAGAAGAAGTCAGTGTACACAAAAATAATCCAGCCTATTAGAGCCAAGTGTAATAAATATGTAGGATGTGCTGATGTTGGAACGCTAATTGTCCAGCTTTTTATCACGGTTCACAATACTATAATTTAACCTCAACGATATAAAAATAACTCACAGCTGTTAATTATATACTTGTGTAGCTCGTAAATATTATTTCACAATAACTCTCTCTGTTCACCGTGACAGAAAGTGAGGACATCTTTCAACCAGGAAAACTGAGACGAGATAAGAGATTACTAATCTGAGATAGCGGGAAGAGGGGGGCGGGGCTTCCAAGCGATCGGTTCATGTTCACGCCTACGCGACTGTCATTCACTCCTTATTCACAAGTCCATTGGTTCATCTGGTTCGCTTTGTGTATTTCTCATTAACAACTCCCAGCAGTGTACTCTGATGTTACACATACCCAGCAGCCAATCAGGAAGGAGGATTTTTCCCATGGTCTAATATAATTCCAGAATTCCAGGACGCATGTGAAGTGTCATACGCGACATCCTCGGAGAAGTAACCAATACTGTTCGGCAGATGAGAATTCCGTATAAGTGTAAAAATAAAACACTGTATCAAAAACAACAACAACAAAAAAAAACAGATAAAGTTTTGGCACGTGCATGCATATTAGACATTTCATTTAGCGAGCTAAGGGCTAAGCCACGAGGCAACTGTTGGAGAAAACAAGCTAATCAGAGATGATGAAGCATTGAACATCTATGACACGATAAATTGTCCTCTAGACGACAGGAGACGTTTGCGCTCCTTCAGTACTTTTTTTGAATACAATATCGTGAACCGTGATTAAGTACTCGTGATAATTGTGACATCAGCACATGTATAAATGAAGCGTTTGGCTCTTGTGTGTGCGTGTGTGTGTGCGCGTCTGTGTGGTAGGCGTGGTGCTTGACCCTACAAACCCTTTATATTGTCACCCTGGGCTAGGTGCCGCCCACTTTTGGGCTACACGCTCTCAGACCCCACGCCATAATGCATTAATACTGACCTCAAGACTCCGCCTCTTTTCATAACGCATAATGCAATAACAGTGAGATCCCCAGAAATCCTGCCACATAATAAACACATAATTCGCTAATGCATTAATTGATTAATTAAATGACTCCACCCGCCTCTAAGCTACTGACCTCAGACTCCGCCCCTTTTCTAGACTCCCGATCTCATAAAACGCATTGGCATGAGATGGACCCTCAGACTCCACCCCTTCGTAGACAATCTCATATTGCATTCCGCCTTGAGGTCTTTGCTTTCAGACTCCACCCCTATCTCATGGTCATAACCAATGCGTTACGTATGAATCCCACCTCTTTAAAGGCCCCTGATCTCACATAATGCATTTGTCATTAGACTCCACCCACTTCTAAACTCCCGAGATCTCCAAGACTCCACCCACTCTTTCAACTCCCAACGGCACATAATGCATTTGTTATAAGGCTCCGCCTACGTCTAGGCTCACACTCCCAGATTTTTTTTTTTCAACCCTCACTGTCACATTATGCATTTTTTTTAAAAATAAGACTCCTCCCACACTTCTAGGCCCCACCCCCTTTTCAGATTCCAAATCTTGCAATGTATTAACAGCAAGACTCCACCCACATATATAACACGCCCTATCTCAATATAATGCATTAGTAAGGAGTACCCCAGCACTTCCTGCCCCGCCCCAGGCCCCGCCCCCTTTTTTTTAGACTCCAAAGAGAGGCAACTTCATTGCCCCTTCACTGATCTGTAAAATATATGTATCTGTTTTTGATAATTGCAGTTTAAATATACACACTGCTCAGCACAGCCAAGTCTACAATCAAGAACTCCAAAATAATAATAATAATAATAATAATAATAATAAT
>JAOVYU010000015.1:7349857-7361439 GCA_025674565.1 Synodontis membranacea | reverse complement strand
ATAATAATCATAATAATAAATAAATGTAAATAATTTAAATAATAATAATAAAAATAATAATGATAATAAATAAAAAATATGAAAATAATTTTAATAATAATAATAATGATGATGATGATGTGATACTGAGGAAATATAATGACAATTCAGGCTCATTTAAACATTAAATAAAAATATTTAATATTAATATTTAAAAATATTTTATAAATGTGCTGAAATCACGTGTCTTGGTTTAGATTATGTTTTTTTCTCTAAAGTGGTGTAGTGCATTATTATTGACTAAACTATTCTTTAAGAACAAAAAAAGGTAAAGTGTATAAACTATTTATATATATATATTTCCCCAGAATCATTCAGACGCCATTTTTTTTTTATCTCTAACTAACATTTAAAAGCCAAAGAATAAAACTTACTCTTCCAAAAACGCCTGGAATAACTTCTGACACTTCTCAGCTAACTCATCCTTCATCATTTGTCCAGCGTTTTCCACGGCAGGCTCCGCAATGTCCATTTTTTATTTTTGTTTAGGTTGTTTATTACAAAGTTATAACCAAATAAAAAAATTTTCTCTCTTTTTTTCCCCTCAGAACCGAACACGCTTCAGCACGAGCGCACAGAGCGAGAGAGAAAGAGAGGTTTTCGCGCCAAAGCTTGTCACCACGTGGTCAATTTCGCGCCACTCGCAGCCAACCAGCTCCTTGCATTTCACTTCCCCTTTGTGTGATTGGACGACCTTGCGGTTGCCATGGGAGTGTGACGTACGCAAGGAGAGAAAACATGGCTGATCATCAGATGGGCTAATTTTTTTCCCTCAAGAAGACGCTTTTCTTCTTTCCAAAATAAAAGTCCTCACAAGCAAAAAGAGAGCACAATTATGGCACATTTTAGGTAGCTTTGGAGTAGCTTTTAAAAAAAAAATTAACATTTTGTTAAATATCAACAAAAAAACGTGGTAAAAAAAAAAAAAACAATCTTAAGTTTATGATCAAATGAATATATTGCCTACAAATTTGTACCACCGTTGTTTTGTTTTGTTTTTTTTTTGCTGTAAATGTTGAATGAAAAACTGATGAACATTTAACAATCATTTAGTCATAATGAACACCAAATGTATTGAACATGTATTTCAGTCTGATAGATGTGGTACCCATCGTTGTTGATATAAAGTTAAGCATCCATGTCATTGTTTGGCTGTTTAAAATAAATTTGTTTAATTTGTTTAATTTTTATTTATTTATTTTTTTGTGATTAGGACTTTTATTTTTGAAAACCTATTAAAATTACTAATTAATACTCTAAAATGTCAATCTTAGACAATGTGAGAATCCTGTAAGACAGTGGTCAGACCATCCGTGTTCCTGGAGATCTACGTCCCTGAAGACTTTAGCTCCAACCATAATGCTAAACACCTGACTATCCAATCGTTGCCTTAAGAAGGTCCTGGTGAACTAAAAGAAGTGTGTTAGATTCTGGCTGGAGATGAAACCTGCAGGATGGTGGATCTCCAGGAACATTTTTGGTGACTGCTGCTTTAAGACGGTTACTATTTCAACTTTAAAGTTCAACCGCACATGAGACCAGAAGATGGCGCTCTGTGACCTTTTATAATAGTTGAACATGTAATCTTCTTCTCGTTCAGACTGCAGGGGTCGCTGGCGAGAGATCAGGTCAACACAACATGTAAACAAAGGCCTACTGACTGTCTTGTCATTAGCTGCCTAAAAAGCAGAAGATATCAGTTCCTGCTTTCCTCGTTTGCCACTCCGAAGAAGGCGAAGAAGATGGTTTTCATAGAGAGTCCCCAGACCTTGTTAAATATACTACCAACGTGTTTTCTGAAAAATCAGAGGATTTGATATCTCACCTATTGTTTCAAGACGAAACCTCCCGGATGAACGCATAGGTGTTTGATAGCACCGTCATCGTAAACGCCATTTCAGATAACATAAGTCGAGTGTAAAAGATATCATGTGTTTATTACTGATTTCTCACTAACAAGTATAAAGGATTATGGTGGTACTGGAGAAAAGGAGATCCGTAAATGTTCCTCAGATTGCTCTTCAGTCTTTGGATTGAACAAACCAGTGCAATAAAAGCAATGTGGTCTGTTCAGTGCTGTTTTGTTGACAGAACATATTGTTGAGTCTTACGAGTTATCTGATCTGATTTGTCGGTATATCGTTATCTGGATCTGGTGCCATATGAAAAACAAGCTGATATTCAGGTATGTCAAGTAGTTTACTAGGAGAATGCAGTAGCGACAGGGTTCCTGTCCAGGAAGCTATGGTACCTATGGAAAAAAAAACAAGTGCAAGATTGTTTTTACTTTCATCTGGTCGGTCAAAATGGAGTGCAGAAGGTTCCTTATCCAACAAACAAACGTCCCACTAGATAGATTGGTAGATAGGTAGTAAAGTTAGATTTCTGTGCTAATCTAATCTGGTAGCAAACCTTTTCACACTAACTAGTTATCTTTTGGGTGGCGCAGTGGTTCTGTGGTTAGAACTGTAGCCTCATAGCATGAAGTTTCTGGGTTTTGAACCTGCCAGCTGACTGGGGCAGTTCTGTATGCATGATCTTCCTAACAGCCCAAAGACACGCAGATTAGGTCAACTGGCTACTCTAGATTGCCCACAGGACTGAATGGGAGTGTGTTCATTTCTCTCTCAGATTGGCGACCTGCTCATGGTGTATTCCACCTTTCGCCAAAAGTCAGCTGGGATTAGCTCCAGCTTCCCTGTGGCCATTAATAGATAAGTGGTATAGATCAGTGGTCCCCAACCATGTTCATGGAGATCTACCATCCTGCAGGTTTCATCTACAGTCAGAGTCCAACACACCTCTTTTAGTTCATCAGGAACTTCTTAAGGCAACGATTGGATAGTCAGGTGGGCGGCATTATGGTTGGAGTCAATGTCTTCAGGGAGGTAGATCTCCAGGAACAGGGTTGGGGACCACTGGTATAGATGATGGATGGATGGATGGATGGATAGTTGGCTTTGGAAGCTATTTATGTCTACTACTGTTTCTCATTAAAATGAAATAACGCTGGACGTGTCACACCCACAAGAGATAAACTACAAGTGGCAGAAGCAGCTTGTTGCCTGCTAGTGTTACAGTAGGGTCACTATGGTTTAAATGTGTTTACATTGTGGGCAATCGATAAATAGGAACTGCGGGAGAGTTGGGAATGTTCAGAATACCTTCAGGAGCAAGAAATAGTGGGATTAAAAACAGCCCCGTTCACAACTCTAGCTTCTGCTATAAATAAATCATACACATTTAGACACTCATAGGTGTGGTTGTGTATGGTAATATGTGTCAGACACAAGTGTAAGTGCATCGTGTGGCTTTTTTTTTTTTTTTTTTTTTTTTTTTTTTTTGCAGTAGACTGGTTTTGGGTTTTGTGTGGTTTCCTCAACAGTGGAACGAAAGGCACCGGATGGCGCCAATTTTTTAAATCTGAAGTAACAGCAGTTTCATGTGTGTAAGGGTGGAGTAACATGTTTCGATGACAGCCAGACTGAACTTAATGTTTATTACTTAGTTCTATTTTTTGCATTTGCTTGTATTTTTTGTATTATGGTGGAAGGAATTTGAGCAGTAGTAGTCTGTACGTTGTTACTGTAGTTAAGTTTTATTTTGCCATATTTGTACTTTACTCAAGTCTTTTTTTTTTTTAATTCGATACTTTCACTTTGGCATTTTCACTCAAATAAAAAAAAAAAACCCCACACACTTTTTACTCTTTATATTTTTATTTTGACCTTCAAAGTGTTCATGAAAAAAATCTCTATATGTCATGAGTTTTGTAATTTTTATACATTTTCTCTTTTCCTAAAGTTACTGATGCATACAGTGTTTCATTTTAGTCACACCTGGAGCTTAAATATCAGTTTAAAAAAAAAAATTAATTAAGTTTGGTATATTAGCTAGTTAAAATCGCTACCTAGTTAAGTTTGGTAAATTATCTAGTACAATTAGCTAAATAGTTACATATTGTAAATTGTAAACATTAAATTAGCTAGCAAGTAACATTTTATAAATTCGTTTGTTAAGTTATCTAGATGGGTAAGGTTTGTAAATTAGCTAATTGGGAAAAAAAAAAACGGGCTAGAACTAGCATGATGAACTGGTGACGGGTGTTCAACTCTTTTCCGCATTTATATTTCCTTTTTCGTTCTTAAATGCATGATTACGTTTAAATGTAAACGGTTCATACTTTCACATTAGTAGATGAAATTTTGACTCCACACTCCGACTTTTAGTTGAGCAAGATTTTGACACTGTACCCGTAATTAATATAAGTACATTTTCTCCGGACTTTTTCCACCATTCTAATAATTCTGCCATACCGTCTTAAAAATCCCTATAAACATGTCCTCGCGCGGGTTAAGGAAAGTTAAGTGCCTTTATTTTACAAGAGTAAGCATGCAAATATTCATATGAAGAGATAATCAACAGGCTCACGCATGCACACAGTGGCTGAATCACTGCACACACACACACACACAAACACACACACACCTGATACAGGTAGAAGGGGTACAGACAGAGCGTCTAGACGTCTGTCCTCACTGGGCGCCTTCAGATCTGCAGTTTCTTAAGTTATGAGCATTGAGCAGTCTGACGTCAAGGAGGTGGCTTTAGGGAGGCAGGAGTCTTTCCTTGCACAATCAAGCCTAGAGCGTGTCAACACCTTAAACTGCCAGAAAGACAGAGAGAGAGCGAGATATCATCTGTATGGGTGTAAAGATTAACGTTTGTCATGAGTTGTAACACGCAAAGGTACTTCTTGTATTATCTGATACGAGTGAGGCAAGATAAACCAGTAAAGCTCAAAACGCCAGAACCTCTTCATCTGTGTGCTTACTATAGGGTTAAAAATACAGTTTTATACCACTGGAAAACAAAAGGTTTTCATTGAATGTAGTCTGATTTGACACAAATTTCTATTTTATAGCTGAAATCATCATAGCTATAGATACTGTATATAAGCACATATAAGGAATGGAATATATATTTCCATGTCTTTCTACTATCTTAACACTGCACATGTAAGTACCAGTAACGTAGCAGCAAATATGCTTTTACACTCCTGTCGCGATATATTTTTCTATTTCTAAAATCTTAAAATCGCAGATTGTTATTCATCTCCGATTTTCCTCAGAATGATTTTCCACAGAATCTAATAGGGACGTTGAATCTAGTTGCAGATACAAGACATACAAGAGAGAGAGGAAGTTCTCTACATTCATAATACACGTTGGGTCAAGCTGTTGTAGGAAAATAATCACGGACAGGGTAGTGTGATGAGTCAGAGTTGCTGTTTCCACCCCAAAGTTGATTATTTTCTTATAAAAGCATGTCCTGAAGGGTTTAATTCCTCTTACACCACTATGAATTTGTAAAAAAAAAAAAAAGTGCTAATTTTTTTTTATTAAAGAACGTCGTCATACTTGTTATCCATTTATAGTTACTTTTAATGCTGTGGGACATCCATAAAACAACTTTTTGTCATTTACGGTATAGAAAAAAACGCATTATTATAAATATTTTTTTATTTTGATTTATTAATCAGATTCATCAGTCTTCTGATTGATCAGATTTGAGAATTGGATGACTAGAGCGAAATGTAAACCCTAAGCACACGGATGATAACTTCGTGCCTGTGTTTCCAGGAACATCGAGCTGCTACTGAAATAACACACACACACACACACACACACACACGTGCGCGCACACTAAAAACACACACATGTGCGCCGATGATCGGGTTTTTAGTAGCCTCGACTGAGGGAGTGCAGATGCTTAGGGGTCAGAGGTCTTCCCCAGAAGGTCAAAAAAGCTGCAGTGAGCAGGAGAGCTTTTTCAAAAAAAAAAAAAAAAAAAAAGATTTCATCTCTCTGGAGGGAAGAATTTCATCAAGAGAGACAAAAAATGCACTTAAGGATTTAATGGTATGTGTTGCAAAAGTGAAAATCCCCCAGCGTAACTTTATGGTAAGGTATGCTGAGAGCAGCTTTATATAATTATATGGACTGCGTTTACCTGTAAGGACCTGTGCGTCTTCTTAGGATATGAACGCTGCTATGTGGAGGCTCAGGTTTGAGTATTCGTGTGCGCAGCAAAACCTAGATAAGATAAGGAACTTGTTGTAACCTCTGTGTTGGTTTATCATTTAATTTCATTGATGTTTTTAACACCCAGACAGCACGTAGTGTTACCTGATAAGCCAGTCATACTCCAAACACCAGAAACTCTTGAACTTTGAGGTTTTGTAGGCATTCGACGTGAGAGAAATCTTGATTTTATGGTCGAAAAACACACATGTATATTAATGATCATTCCAGTAGCGTACTAACTACGCAATAAAACAATCTGCCTGTGTTAGCGCTCGATCAAACTTGTACAATTTAAGCGTAATGTTAGATAGTTTGCTGTTAGTTTCCATGATAAAATATGATAAAATTAGCTAGCTTATTAGCAAACGTGTCTAGCTATTCACGTTGAATAGCTAAATGAACTAATTAGCTGGCAGCATGGGTACAGCGCTACTTGGCAATCTTACACATATACGCTGTTTTGTGTATGGCTTTAAGGGATATGTGTGTATTCCTGTGTGTGTGTGTGTGTGTGTGTGTGCATTTGTTTTCATGGATGTGAGTGTGAAAACATGTGAGAATGCACCTGTACCTCTCGCTCTGTCCTTGTTGACTGTTTACAGCGACATTTGGAAACTTCCGAGTGTGTTTGTGAAGGAAACAAAATACGTTAAGGAAAATCATTGTATAGAGCAGCAGCTGTGCGTGTGTGTGTGTGTGTGTGTGTGCGTGTGTGTGTTGAGAATGTTACAGGAGGCCTTGAACAATACACACAATCAGAACAGCCCAGTATGTAACCCTAATACTTTCCCATGCACTATACACATCAAAGAGAGGCATGTGGGCGGAGCTAAGTCTAGTGCAAATCACTGATTGGTCAGTGCAATCATTACACAATGACTCTGTTTCATTTTCTCCCAAATCGAGAATTTCTGATGCACAGAAATGTTTCCCCTGCTGCTGGGTTTTAGATTTATTTTCCTCTTCCTGCATAAAAGTCTGTTATGTTCAAGTTAAGACAAATCACAAATGGCGCTCTTTTCACTCTCTCTGTCGATTTTTGTGACAATTAAAGTATTGGCACCCTTGGCTTCATTAGAATCGCTCGTCGCCATTAGAACGTGTTTTTTTTTGTTTGTTTTTTTTTTACTTCTCGCCCATCGTTCTTCTCCACCACACAACCTCTAGAGATCCTCCTAATATTACGAATATGATTATGTGAATAGTCCAGGGCTTGAGTAGTTCTAGATATCGATTAGTGACTGCGCCGTATCGTACTGTGCCGCACTTTATGGTGAAAAATAGTGACCTTGGCCTTGCTACACTTTCCCTTTTGTGATTGTGTGAACGAGTGGTTTTGTGGCGTGTAATGCAGAGCAGATGATGGATTAGTGGACTGGTGCGGACATGTGAAAATGGTGCTGGCTGTAAAGGACTCCCTTTCCCACCATTGTCCACTGAAGTCCACAGGAAATGAGGCTTAGTATGGTGCTCAGTTCAGCTTTGTCTGCTACTCACCTTGGCATTGAACTTCACCATCAATCCAACCTAATGATTTTGGTCTGACAGGGTGTTAAGTGTGCTCTTCTTCCTATTCCCTAGTTCCTCTCATCCTTCAGTGAGCAGCAATTAAGCATGGTTCTTTACTTTTTTAGGCAGATAAGATGAGTGACGAGCTGTCTGTATGTACGGCAGAAACCGGTTGCTGATTTTGGTTGTTGTTGTTTTTTTCATTGAATTTTCCACCCTAGGAAAAAATTCCGATTTGTTCAGTCAGGAAAAATGAATCCAATATGACACTATAAGACTAAATCAGATGACTAATTCTTGATTCGATTCAATTTATTATATTATCCTCATATACCACAGCCATTTGCCAAAGTTTGAAGCTTATTAACGAAAGACAAATCATTCTTTTAACAGACCTATAGCAACGTTTAATGAGGAATATCCAAGAAACAAGTCATTTCTACTTAAATCTGTCATGCGCGGGAGGGCACAGATGTAGATGTGCTTTAATTAGTGTGCAAACAAGTTCGAGAAACAAGGAGGAAGACAACAGGAACTAGAAACAGGAACTAGAATAACGAGGCATAACATGGAAGAAACGGACCCGAGACAGATCTTGCTGTGCTCGTTAGACCTTAACGCAAATAAGGTGCATGTGAGTCAAACTTCGAAATGTCTGGAAGTAATTAGATAAATAGTATAATATCTAGACCTTAACGCAAATAAGGTGCATGTGAGTCAAACTACGAAATGTCTGGAAGTAATTAGATAAATAGTATATTATTATATTAATGCTATACTACAGTATTCTATACAAATTAATAAGGTTAATACATATAGTATATTAGTGCTTAAGGCAGTGTAGTGGTTATCACTATCACCTCACAGCAAAAAGGTCTCAGGTTCGATGCCCGGGTTGACCTTTCTGTGTGGAGTTTGCATGCTCTCGTGAGTTTCCTCCAGGTGCTCCGGTTTCCTCCTACAGTCCAGAGACATGCAGATTAGGTCAGGTGGCTACTCTAAATTGCCCCATAGCTATGAATGGTTGTTCATCTCTATGTTGGCCTGTGATGGATTGGCGACCTGTCCAGGGTGTACCCTGCCTCGCACCCATCAGCTGGCCTTGTCTCCGGCTTTCCTACAATCACAATGGATAAGCTGCGTCGAAAAATGAATGAATTTTAATACTTTCAAATAAGCCACAAACGAATCCCTACCTTCCGATTCAGGAATGCTGTAGTATAACGTATATAAATCAAAATGCTTTTAAACCTTCTGAATACGCAGTAGACATTTTAAGTCAAGTAGATTATGTGGGAAAGCTGCAGACCTGGCAACCCTGAAATAAAAGCAAGGGTGCGTTGGGGAGAGGGGGGACAGGACCTAGGACAAATTTGATGACATCAAGGGCCGGACAGATAGATATGGGATAAAAGAGATTCCTCAGAACACACACACACACACACACACACACACACACACAGTCAGCTGCAGGATGTTGTTGGGCTTTTGAGGACATCCTCCACGCTGAATGAATAGATGGCTGTTTCAGTAGAAGCTCTGTCTTGTTGGGAAGCTCTGCCTGGAGCTGACGGAGCAGACGGAGCTGCTGACCAGGAAACCGTCTCGGAAGGAAATCATTCTATCACGTAATCATTGTGCCATTGTTGTGTTTTTAATGAGTGGAATACGTGCGTGAGTTAATGTTTGGGTTAGAACCCTGGCCTGGTTCACATGCATTGATTCAAGTCTGCATGCATTATTGTGTGTACAGTGTGTATACTCTGTGTATGTGTGTGTGTCTGCATATGCGCCTACAGTGTGTGTACAGTATTGGTAGGTCACCTGTTCCATTCCACACCATTCTGACTTCCCAACAAAAAAAAAAAAAAAAACAGATAGGAAGAAGCATTTCCTGTTGTTGTAGTCTAGTGTCGTAGGAAGTGCTCTATAAATAGACAGAATAATGAACTGTACAGTCAAGTGCAAAAGTTTGTACACCTCTTGGTCAAATTGATAACAGGAAAAAAAAAAAATATATATATATATATAGTAACAAGGTATTCATAACAAAAAAAATGATCTAACTGTGTATGTTTACATATCAATAATAAATAGCTCGAAGCGTTACACTGCCTTCGTCAAATCACATTTGGACGCGTCATAAATGTTTGCCTTAAGATCTAGATGGTTGTCAGAGAGCGATCTTTTTTTTTTTTTGGAGATGTAAAGTAGATGTATTGTACACGTTCCTCTTTTCATGCAATCTCAAATGTGCATCTTTATTTACTTATTTGCATTTATAGTGCACATTTCATGCCAGTTTGGCTTCATGGAATTTGTCAATCATCCTTAGTGGGTGGGATTCATTTTTGTTTAGACATTCAGTCCAAAATAAAATAAAGTACAATTCTTGCCATTAGGAGATTTGTAGCTCATCAGTCCAGGAACCTAAAAGTGTTAGCTAGCTGTATTAGTAAATATTAGCTATCTAACACTAACATTACTGCACATGGATCTGTGATGTTAGCTTAAACAGAGGCGTTAATGTTCTGAGAGGAGAACATCTGGCTCGAAGGTCATGTCAATGAACGATCTCAGAAAACGGACACCTTTCTAAGCAGCGCTCTTTGCCCAGTTTATCGATTAACTTTGAAAGGTTTGAGACGCATACCTGTAAGATGATGGGGGAAAAAAACAGGATTTGGTGAAGAAACGTCTGTTTATAGCTGTAATGTAAGTTATAACATTACAGCTGTAAAATGGAACATTTTTAAGAGAAGTGTGATGTGTCATTCTTTAATTTGTAACTCTTCGGGATGAGATGTTACAGGAAATAATCAACGACTGGTTTGCAAACGTAACTGTGCTTCACCACGACAGATTCCTGTAACAGCACAACATGGAGAGTGTTTTATTCCGTTCGTAAACATAAAAAAAATAAAAATAATTTCCCGTTTGATAATCTTACGTCCTAATTAAAACCTGATCATGACCAGTAACAAATCAGAACCTAAATAAATAACACATGCAAGGAATTATTAGAATACTTCACAGTGGGTAAGGTCCATCTATCTGTCATCTTTAAGATGAACATTAAGATAAAAATGTTGATATTTCCATCTACATTCTCCTTTTCTTCGTGTCTCATAGCTCTATGACTTAATATTTCACAGTCATTCATTAATAATTCTTAGTAATTACTGAATCGTACGCTTTATGAATAACTGAATAATGCTCCTGGCGTTTAAGGGGTTAAAACCGTGTTCGGCTGCTACAACGTGACATCATTTGTGACACCAGATGAAAAAGCCGCGTCGAAATTTTATCGCACCTCTGCGGCTGAATGACTGTTTGACCCTGTTACCTTTACTCAGGTGAGAGACATCAAACACTTCTCAACAAACCAGCACACATCTTTTCCTCAACACACACACACACACACACACACATACACACACACACACACACACTTCAGGTGGATTCGAGGTGGAGGAGCTCCACTGTGTGTCTCAGAAGCCAGGCGAGATTAAAATGCATTTTAGTTGAGTAGCTTGTTCTGTGTGCATGTGTGTGTGCGTGCGTGTGTGTGTGTGTGTGTATGGGACAGTCAGATACACAATACACTCCAAGCCTAAATCTTACACAGAATTCTCAATACGCATTTTTTTCCCTGATTTGGATTTGCATGATTGACACGCCAATCTCTTTAAAATAGAAACAGGATTAAACTCAGGCGTAAACAAGTTCTTGAGTGTGCAGGGGCGGTCCTAGCCTGTTTGGTGCCCCGGGCGAACACCCCTTCTGGCCCCCCCAACACACACACACACACACACACACACACACACACACACACACACACACACGTAAAACATATTAAGAATTGTAAAATATTATTATATTTTATTGTGAAAACTGTTTCAGAACCATACTGATTTAACCAGATAAACACACACACATATATATATA
>JAOVYU010000015.1:7320749-7325749 GCA_025674565.1 Synodontis membranacea | reverse complement strand
TTATTTAACTGGACAAATATTCGTCTGAGAATGGAATAAAATGGAGTGTAGAGACATTAGTTAAACCTGATGTGTGTGTGTGTGTGTGTGTATGTGTGTGTACTGTGCGGGGGCTTTGGACCCTTCCTCCTGCCTTTGTGCTTGTGGTCTGTGGGCTGAAATGTGATCCAGATTGAGGAGAATGGCGTTGGGGTGTGTAGCAGCTCTAAAGGAGGATTAGCAGCGCTGATCTCTGGACTGATATGGAATCACCTTCCTCCTCACATCCACATCCTCTACACCTCTGAATAGCAGTCATTAATGGACGTGTGTGTGCGTGTGTGTGTGTGTGTGTGTGTGTGTGTGTGTGTGTGTGGGGTGAAGGTGAAGTCAGGGGGTATTGAGTGACACAAGTTTCCTTTCCACATCTCTGTTGGTCTGTGTATGAAGCCTATTATTCCTTAGTAATAAAAACTAGGATAATTCAATGCAAGAGGAAATAATATAACATTTACTGAAAATGCATTATAAATGTACAGAAAAGGTAGTTATGTAGAAATCAAGGTTGCCAAATATAATAATAATAAAATCCCATTTTATTTTTCCCAAAAACCAATGGAACTAAGGATTTTTCTGACCCTTCCTGATAGAAATACACACTTTTCAAATGTTGATTTTGCTTTACGTCAACTGACATAATAAAAGATATTTAATATGAGTGTCGCATTTAAGGAGGAGCAGCGAATAGCGTTGCTGCGTCACAGCTCCAGGGTTCCTGGTTCGATCCTACGTTTTACATACTCCTCGTGTCCGCCTGGATTTCCACGTTATCTGGTTTCCTCCAACCTTTTAAAAACATTCCAGTAGACGGCCTGGGTGAGATAAGTTGCCTCTAGGTGTGAATGTGTGTGTGTGTGTGTGTGTGTGGTGCAGTGATTGTGTCCCATCCAGGTTGTATTCCCACCTCGCACGCAATATTCCCAGGTTAGATTCTAAACTAAAAAGCTTACTGAAGTTGAGTGAATGAATAAATTAATATCGCATTTGTTATCTCCTTCTTTTCCCCCCATCATCACTTTTTCTCTTTGCAGTTTAACCACTTGTTAAGACGTTCATTTAGAAAAGACCTTCTGAGTCATTCGGTGCCTCCAGTCACTTAAAACACTGTTTTGATGAGCGATACTGAAAAAAAGCCTCTCCCTGTTTCTGTGCAACACCTCAACAGTTTACGCCCGATTTCCTCCGTGTCGTTATGTGTCACATATACGAGGCAAATCTTTCAGACCGAATCGTTTCAAATTTTTTTTCTCCTAAAACGAACAGGTTTGATCTTGTGATTGTTCTTCTTGGCCTAAAAACGTAAACTGAAATTGCTTCATCAAGTCTTAATCTTCCTTAAAACACATAAAATAACATCAGAGGTGGAACCCGTACAGAGAAATCACTTCGGTAATCGTAATAGTCATAATAATAGTAATAGTAATAACAATAGTAATAGTACTGACTCAAAAACTTACTCAGCTGCAGTAAAAGTAAAACGTTTAGAGCCAAATATTTACTTGAGTGTAAGTCATAAAGCATCAACGTTTAAACATACTCAAATATTCAAAAGCGAAAGTAAACATTTGCGACTGATGGAAAGAGCTGAGCACGACTTCATCATGCCCGATCCTGCACTGCTAGATAATGCTAATGCTAAATGCTAGCTAATGCGCTAAGCGATCAGTCGTTAAGTAGTTAAGTAGTTCTGTTAGCTCACACGAACTTATAAACCTTTGACTTGTGGGGTGAAAATTTAATATCCCTTTGAGAAATGAATGCCAAGACACATTAGCAAAGAAACGTAAGTGACTAAAAAAATTTACCGATAAAGCGATATACAAAAGCAGCTAGCTAATTGAACAAAGTAACGCACGGAGCAACTCTCTAACTTACAAAAACAACAAACAAAACCCTAACTAGCTAGCTAATTCATGAACGAATGCACAAACCATAACAAGCTAACAAATTAAAACGGACAATTTTCTCAGTGTAACCCTAACCCTACATACCTTATCCAGCTATCTAATTTAACAAACTCATTTACAAATCATCTAGCTAGCTAACGAAACCTAAGTTAACCAGTTGGCAAATTTATAAACTAATGTACAAGCCTTAATCTGCTAGCAAATCCAACAAGCTAATGTTTGAAAGCAAAACGTAGCTATGTAGAGACACTTTTACAGCCTGGCTTACAAACCTTACAAACCAGCTATCTAATTTAACAAACTAATGCGCAAAAAAAATTTAACTAGCTGGTTCATTTAACAAACTAAAAAGGGGAAAATCTAAGCAGCTAGCTATTTGAATGAAACAATGTACAAAACTTAACTAGCTAACCAAAATTAGAATATCTATTTCAACTTAATAAATATTTCGATATTTCCTCACATCCTTATCCTAATCATCTACAAAAAAAAAAAAAAGTAAGAAAATATATATATTTTTTAAATGGAGAACAGAGAACCATTTGAGAGGTCAAAGTTGAAATCTAATGAGAAAAAATTAAAATATTTTTTTCACTTGGAAATTTACGTAAATTTACGCAAGTAAGAGTACATGTATTTAATTTGGATAAAACCTGAGTAAAGTTTTAAAAAAAAAAAGATCTTCCAATGTAATGCTTAAGTACAGTAAATGAAATATTCCAATCCTCGCTCTGCATTTTATTACTGACTCTAAATGTTCGTATTTACGCATCTGACTCATTCAAGAGCTTATTTATTTATTTGTTTGTTTGTTTGTTTGTTTGTTTGTTTGAAAACCAGACCTTGGTCTTAGATCCCAGTCAGTGTTTTAAGGTGCAGGTGAAGACAGGGTTAATCAGTAGCGAATGAACTAAACCAGGCGTGTTAAGAGCTGAGTTTAATACCAACAGTGATCATTCACGTGCAGACGCATACGCACAGACAATCTGATACCACCTGCAGACATTAAAACCACAGCAGACGATGTGTGTATAGGTGTGTGTGTGTGTTTTTTTGGGGTGCTGCTGAAACAGGACCACACCCATCAAACCCACAGTCTACTTTCAAAGCCTGAGAAGAAAAATCTCAGCCTGCTTTGTGTCTAAACACGCTCATGATGTTGCCCAGGTCTTGATTTAACGACTGCTTTGTCACTTTTGTTGTCATTTTTAAAAATATATATATACATATATGTATATAAATATCTCAGTGTGTGAACATAAATACAGGATTTATAGTTAGTCATGATGCCGAAGCAAGAATTAAAGGTTATGTAGAGACCTGGGGTATGCGGCGATGGCTGGCTGGCACTCGAACGCTTTGACTTCAGGCATGCTTCTCTGTGGTTTCGTCTACTATTGAGCGAATATGATTTTCCGTACGCTCACTCACAGTTTGTCTGCTGATTTCCTGCTTTCTGAAGCTGCCTTGTAATTTTGAGATTTTTTTTTCTTCTTCTACCAGTCGTGTAGCGTTCCTTTTTTCACCCAACACCACATGCTTCAAATAGTGACACATAAACCGAGAAATCAGAAAGAATTTTTTCTTTTCTTTTCGTTTCGTTTGCAGATTTTCAAAAATCTGCAAACTCCATCCACGCCCCCCCAAAAACTATAATGTATAATTAATGTCATTAACGTATAATTACATCCAAACACAGCATTTAAACTTCACTTTAAGTTTAAGTATAATGATTAAATCATTAAATCGTGTCATTTCTGCATTACTGTTCGAATCCATGTAATGCTCAAGGCATCCTTTTCCTTGCTTCATCCTGAAAAAAATGTACATTTTGTATTTCATTCACTCAACCCTGTTACCTGAACAAATATCACCCCGAGTCACATGTTCAACAGGAAGTCGAACAAAAATTTAGGGAGATAATGGGAAGAAAAAAAGTATCTTCTGTTGTTCTTTTTTTTTTTTTTTTTTAAATAATCTTCTGAGGTCATTTTGAACGTGCAATCCTGTTACACAAATTACAGACTAAAAGTAAATTATTAATCGGGAAAAAAATAATTCAAGTTGATCATTAGAGTGTACTTGATGTCCTCGTGTCATAAGCATGGAGGCTAGTTAATCATACATTTGTGTTTGTGCTTAAAATCTTTAAGTTACTCAATTAAGGAAAAAAAAAAAAGACTACAGTCTTTGCAATATTGCTGCCTGATATGGTTTAAGACATTTTCTGAATGATTAAAGGCATATTTTCTTAGATTAAGCATCGACAATAATTTCAAATAATCCAAGTTTTAAGTGTTATGTGGGTTAAAGAAAGCTATAACTTATAACCAGGATGTACAATTGTACTTAAAGATGTTTATCAATTTATCTCCCTGTAGGGCATGTGTTAGTACTGCCACCTTGTGGATGGCAGAAGAATTTTTTTTTTCTTGTTTGCAAGTTAACCTATATATATATATATATATATATATATGTTATTCTGTGGTTTTAATAAGACCCTGTCTTTCTAGAATTAAAAATGGTTCTTTGAGAACCTCTGCACCAGTCTACCAGGAACCTTTATAGCAGATTATTTTTTTAGGATTATTTTTCTTTACATTTCGGTCAAAAATTCAAGCTAAAGGTTTGTACACCATTTGACACACACATAGTTTTCAGAGACCTAAAGGAACTTTTTTTTAAGCCGTCTTAGTCTTTACTTATTATGCTGCTTGAAACTCAAAAATGCAAAAAGAAAAAAAACTCCCCCCCCCTAAAAAAATTCATTCTAGAGCCAAAAAACATGATTCTTTTAAAAGCCAATGCACTGGCCTAAGGAAACCTTTGAGCAGCTTTCTTTTCCTAGTTAAAAGACAAAATTTTAGTGTTTTTTTTTTTTTTTTTTTAAAACATAAATAAAAATCTTTTAGGAACCAAAAAATGGTTCTTCAATAGCTGAGAACCTTTTAAGTGCCTCTTTAGGTTCATTGTAATGTTTTCTAGGAATATGAGAGGGGAAAGGGAAAAAAAAACATCTGTGAATCAAAATCAGTATATCATGATAGAGTCAAC
>JAOVYU010000015.1:6970741-6985802 GCA_025674565.1 Synodontis membranacea | reverse complement strand
ATGGAGACTGGGGCCAAGTCTAGACTACGTTTTTATAGAGACTGGGGCCCAAGCCAAGACTACGTTTTTATAGAGACTGGGGCCAAGTCTAGACTAGGTTTTTATAGAGACTGGGGCCAAGTCTAGACTACGTTTGTATAGAGACTGGGGCAAAGTCTAGACTACGTTTTTATGGAGACTGGGGCCACGTCTAGACTACGTTTGTATAGAGACTGGGGCCAAGTCTAGACTACGTTTGTATAGAGACTGGGGCCAAGTCTACACTACGTTTTAATGGAGACTGGGGCCAAGTCTACACTACGTTTTAATGGAGACTGGGGCCAAGTCTAGACTAAGTTTTTATGGAGACTGGGGCCAAGTCTAGACTAAGTTTTTATAGAGACTGGGGCCAAGTCTAGACTACGTTTTAATGGAGACTGGGGCCAAGTCTAGACTAAGTTTTTATAGAGACTGGGGGAAAGTGAAAGCAGCGTTTTAAGGGGCTCAAAGCCAAGTCAAGACTAAATTTATATGGGGGTTTGATAGTTTGTTTAAAAGCCACTTGATGTAAGGCTAATAAAGTCTAGTTTTTGCAGCACTGCAGTTTGCTAGTGGATCACTGGTGACTTCTGGAGCCCCAGTATGAACCAGAGTTTAGTTGCTATAAACACACAGGACATTCAGGTCCAGAACCCGTCTCGAACCGCTTTTTATCTCCGCTCCTTTTTCCGCTCAGGTGTCTCGGCTACTGATCCTGGGTGGAGCAAGTGTGTGTTACCGCACCGAAGTGCTCAACAGCGCCCCTGTGCTGTGCGTACAGTCTCACTTGGGTCATCTGGAGATGGCGGCTCTCCTGCTCGAGTTTGGGGCTCCGGTGGATGGAGCATCTGAGAACGGCATGACGTCTCTGTGTTACGCCGCGGCCGCCGGACACATGGGCGTGGTTAACCTACTCTGCAGAAAGGGGGCGAAGGTCAGTCAGGATGTTTCATCTACTCAATATTCAACTCTCATTTACCGTTATTAATCAGATATGTCAGGATGATTACAGGTGTCCTAGTTTAACTGCACAGTGACCCAAAAAAAGTATGCATATTATATCCTTAAGCATTATAATCAGCGGTGTATTACAGTGCCCTGCTGGCGCTCCTGATTTTTCTTTAATTTAAACGTGTCAGATTGGCCTGTCCAGGTGTTTATTGAACAGCACAAATGATTTCGTTCGAACTTGCACACCAGGTGGATCACGTAGATAAGAGCGGACAGTGTGCGGTGGTTCACGCCGCTCTGAGAGGTCACACTGAAATTCTGCAGTATCTGCTGGAACAGGACTGGAGCTCAGACTCCGCCCAGCCCGAGCAAAGCCTCAAGAGCAGAGCAGTGCAGCAAGCCTTCACCGCTGCCTCCAGCATGGGACATGTACAGGTAACACACACACACAGATGAAGAGGTGTCGTCTGTTAATGTAGTAAATGAAGACATTGAAGGTGATGCTCTTGAGTAGATTTCTATCCGTGTTTTCATATTTCTGCCCAACCTTGCTAGAAAGTGGCTCATTCCTCTCGTGTGTCGTTATGTAACGTATCTGGAAGTGTTTGTGTTGGAAGGAGTTCTGTTTAGTCCAGTGTATTACGAAGTGTTTCAGTTATGACCCAGCATATCTGGAACTGTTTTGCTTATGACATAACGTATGAAGAATGTCTGGGTAATGACGTAATGTTTCGGTCATGAAACGAGGTATTGGAAGGAGTTTTAATTGCGCTGTTTGTGATGTCCGTCCTCAGGTGCTGAAGGACTTGCTGGCCCTGAATAAGAACGAGCTCGGCGTACAGATCGATGGCCATGACGCTCTCTGGGGAGAGACGGGTGCGTTTGTGTGAATGTACTGTACGGACGGTGGCATAAAAATAATCCGGAATTATCACTAATAAGAGTGATCTGTGAGTACGAGTAGTTTGACTTGTCGACGTTGTTATGTTTTTTAAAGCTCTGAGTGCAGCGGCTGGCCGGGGCAAGCTGGACGAGTGTGTGTTCCTGCTGGAACAGGGGGCCACGATAACGCAGCCGAACCGCAGGGGCGTGACTCCTGTTTACACCGCCGTGAAGCACGGACACACACAGGTGGGGCCTTTAATGGATTAATGCTCTCCGTCATCATGATGGATTTCCATCATAACAGTTTCCAAGAGGTCAGGTTTATAGCTTTGTTAGGTTTAGGTTTGTTAATGTGTGCGTGTGTGTGTTTTTAACTACACTCTTAACAACACTTTAATTCTATCACACTCCAGAGCTGAGGTCTAGTCTAGTATAGAGTAACAGACTGTAGTGGCAGTATAGTGTAGTAGTATAGTAGGGTGTAGTAGATTCAAATCGATATAACGTACAGGTATTGTGTAGTGTAGTGTAGTAAGGTAAAACAGTAGGTATATTTCTATTAATATTCTAACTCATGAACCGCACCACTACCAACTATTAAAATGTGTACATTTGTGCGTCTCAAAATATATTTTATTGAGTGTAGTATATTGGAAATGAGAGGCTCAGATGTCACTCCTGTGTTAGTCTTGACCTCTCTAATGCACACTGAGAATTTGGGGAAAATCTGAGAATGTACATTTTTTTGCTCTGAAAAACACAAAGGCTAACTTAACCCTTACTGTTTTTTGGGGTGAAAATTTTGACGTTCTCAGATCTTCACCAGATTCAAATCGTGCATTAAAGAAGCCAAGCCTAACACAGGAGTGCACTTAGTTTCATCCTTTCAGTCTTTAAAGTTGAGATCTGAAGCTCCAGTTTCCAGGATATTACACGCAGGAAAATATGTGACACTACACAAAGAAAGTAAAAGTTTTATTCCTCAAACAATAATGTATTTAATCATATAATGGAAAAAAAATTAATAAAAGATTAATAAACAACTTCTTCATGAAACAAAGTGAGTCATGGATGTGTTTGCGGTTTTCTCTCGTAAGGTGGTTGAACTTCTGCTGCAGCACGGCGCCGAGGTGGAGACCTCCGACAAACACGGACGCTCTCTACTGATGGTCGCAGCCAGCGAGGGTCACATGACCACTGTGGACTTCCTTCTCTCGCAGGGTGAGTCTGCTGATCTCAGATTAAAGACGGGGTCCCAGAGATGCCGTGTTTGATTGTTTAAATGCGCGTGTGTGTGTGTGACGCAGGAGCGTGTATGACTGCAGTGGATAAGGAAGGTCTGACGCCTCTGAGCTGGGCGTGTCTGAAGGGCCAGAAGAGCGTAGTGGAGCTGCTGGTGGAGAGAGGAGCGCAGATCGATCACACGGATAAGAACGGGCGCACTCCTCTCGACCTCGCCGCCTTTTATGGAGACGCTGACATAGTGCGTAGAAAACATTAAACAAAAACTTGTACTTGACACACTGGCACACGACTGGTTGAAGCTCGGATCACATGATTGGAGTGTGTGTGTTTGTTTGAGATGGACTTTAATGCAGGTTTATGACGTACGCAAGAGTGCAAAAGTTTGTACACCTTTTGAAACAACTATTTCAACCTGTAGCCACAAGGCTTTTGAGTTGAAAGAGTAAAAGAGTAGTACTGATTCAGAAACACATCTCTCTTCCATCTCTCTAAAGCCCCTTGGTTTTTTATGTACATTTCACTTTATGGTCTCTAGCTCTCACTTTTTCCCATTTTACAAATTAAAAAAAAAAATCAAGAATTCATCACAGTCAAAGACAAACAGCATTTTTATTAGCTCAAGAATATTAAATAAAATTATTAATGTGATTAATAAAAGAAAGAAAAACAACAAATATATTAATTTAATTTAATATTATATATCATATATTGTATACTTTTACCTAATTACTTCTACACTCCCAAAGAAAAAGTCTTTTATTTTGCTGATATTAAGACAATTTCTACTTTGTTATTTAAACATCAATTGAAAAAAAAATATATATATTATGTACTGTTACCCGTCATCACATATTAAAGCACTGTGGTCCTTATTGTGTTGCTCTTTTACACCCAGAGTGTATTTTGTCCTGTTTCAGCATCTGGTTATTTCCTGTTATACTGTGAATGTGTGAGATTACGGCGTGTTGAGGGTATAACCGTATCCCCGCTGCCGCAGGTGCACTACCTGGTGGAGCGCGGCGCTGTGATTGAGCACATGGACTACAGCGGCATGCGGCCCCTCGACCGCGCAATCGGCAGCCGCAACACTTCAGTCGTCGTCACTCTGCTGAAAAAAGGGGCCAAGCTGGGTGAGTAGCGCTCCAGAAGATCTTGCCACACAAGCATTCACGCACCTCCAGAGTTTACACCTCGTGCTGAATTTAGATCAGCTGAATCCAGAACGTGTCCGGCTCTCTCCTCTTCCCCCCCCGATCGTTTCCGCACAGCGCTGTGCTCCTCTGCTGAGTCCTAAATGTAATGGAAATGAGGCCATATTTTTGCGCTGGAGTTTGCGCATGCCCGCTGAGCCACTGGCCCACTCTGTAACTGGGGCGGCAGTGATGTATGAACTATCGTTACCACCAGGGTACTTTTTTTTACATTTTTACAGGATGTGTACTGTATGTTTTTTTGTTTTTTTTTGTCCTTTAACATCTTAAAGAAATCATGTAAAATGAAGCACGTAGAATTTTTATTCGTTTATTTCCACATACTGTTTAAAAAGATAATTATACATAGTGGATTGCAAGTTATAGAAAGTGTGTGTGTGTGTGTGTGCCAGTTTGAATCGAATAAAAAAAAAACAACAAACAGCTTTTGCTTTCATCACTCGCACTTTGATCATGCAGAGAAATAAATATAGTGTTGTTCGGCTCGTTGGTCGCGTCACGAATCTGCGTCTGAGAGCCGTGGGTTCGGCGTCAGAGGTAAATATTCGTTGTGACCGGCCGCAAAAATAAAAACAAAAACAACAGAATGTGTACAAGGTGAGTGACATTAGTGAGTCACTCGGTAAAACCCGCTATATGAAATGATTATGAATTTCTTTGGATCAGAATATCACAGAAGTGATTCATGTATCGCTGTTGCTTGTGTGCGCCACGCTTCGCTTGTCATGCGTCAGACTGATCCGTATCTAGGTTTGCGCCACGTACTTACCCTCTTTTAAGTTCTCTTGAACTCCAACTTCTCAGTTTGAGACCAGATGGACAGAAAAACGTGGTGCGTCCTGCTCTAGTTAGCTTAGCACGCAGTTTTTTTTTTTTGTTTTTTTTTTTTTCTGAGGCCTTTTTTATGTTTGCTGAAATCAAACCTACCACTCGCTGACCACTGAACCACTCTGACCACAGAAAAACAACCACTTCTAAATTAGCATTAGCCAACTGCTCCACACGGCCATAATCAGACAGCTGGATAAGTACAGGCTGGGCTGCGTTTTGACAAATGCCATGCGTCTTACTTCATTTCCTCCTCTTTTCTGTTGAAAAAAAATAATATTATAGAACAGTCAAAAAAAAAATGCTTTCCATTTTTAGACGAGACATTTTCTTTTAATCTAGCGCTACATTTGCTGTGTGGCAATACGAAGTGTTTTCTGTGAACGTGTAATCAGCATTAAAGGTGCGGTAAGTGATTTTTTTTTCCCTCCATGATTAAAGGTGCAGCCAGTGAAAGACAGAACTTTTGTAATATTTGGTGAAGTTCTGAATAACAAGGGATCTGCTCAGAGGAGTACAAGATCAGCGCTGAGGGTTTCAGTGATGAAGCAGGTTTTCAAAAGTGGAAGAAAACTATCCAGTCCAGAAAGCACTAGCTCTGAGATTAGCATTCAGACATTCTACTAGGGACATGTTTATAATTTAAGCATAAAAGGAACTCATGCATTCTAAAATCATTAACCGCACCTTTAAATAAATTAAAAAAAAAATCATCTTTAACTTTAACCTGGTACTCGCTAGAACGTTTCTGCTTTGCGGGGTTTGTTTGGGTTGAATGTCGTTTTGTGCGTGGTTCTTCACTCTCCTCTCTCATCACTTCTCTCTTTCTCTTTTTGGCCTTCACTTACCTGCTGCTAAAGGGTACCGAACATCTCCCTATGATCGATCAGGTACAAGCTTTAGGTAACTCTCTCGGGCCAGTCTCGTTCACAGTAAGGAGAAAGAGGGAGGCGGTGAGGCTAATGTGTGCTAATGTCCGCTTCTGTCTTTCATCCCTCCCCCTCTACCTCTGAAGGAAACGCTGCCTGGGCCATGGCCACGTCTAAACCGGACATCCTCCTCATCCTGCTGCAGAAGCTGATGGAAGAAGGCAACCTGCTCTATAAGGTCAGTCACGAGGAAGGGGTTTGTTTTAGGGAGGTGTTTTGTCGCGTCATCGCTAAAATCCTGGTTCTTTCTCAGAAAGGGAAGATGAAGGAAGCGGCTCAGAGGTACCAGTACGCACTGAGGAAGTTTCCAAGGGAAGGGTTTGGGGAAGACCTGAAGGCCTTTCGAGAGCTCCGGGTCTCACTCTACCTCAACCTGTCCCGCTGCCGGCGCAAAACCAATGTGAGTCCCGCTTAACGTTATCATAGATCGGTGTCTGCAGGTATCCTCATGCAATCCGCGACTCCAGAATTATTGGCACCCTTTATGAAAATGAACAGAAATACTCACGCCCTGACGCCGTCACTGGATTCCTTTAATTCTCCTGGGGGATAAACTGAGAATATCCTTCCATCTGTCTAATGGTCTGTCTATCTAGTAATCTTTCTACACACACATTTGTTGAATTCATGTTTTGATTTGTTTTTTTGTAACCTCCTTGCAGAGGCAGCCAAGTTTTGGGCTAAAATGGTCTCAGTTCCTGGCAGAACATACTGTAGATACCTTCAGTTTTCATAAACAGGAAGCAGAAGTTGCCTTTATCCAAGCAATTTTGGTTCAACTGACTTCCTAAATTGGAAGTATAATTAATACTACTGACCCTGCATTATCCTACTACATTATGTGTGTGTGTGTGTGTGTGTGTGTACATCCAAAGTACTACATACACTAAAATGTGACTTTTACTTTTACTGTAAATTATTCTACACCTGTCTACTATTAAAATAAGATTTGCCTCAAGCTGCTAATATGATTGCGTACTGTAAACTAGGAGAGAAGCCTGTGTGTGTGTGTGTGTGTGTGTGTGTGTGTGTGTGTGTGTGTGGCTTTCTATGATACCTGCTGGCAAGGATGCCATGAAAGGTATAATAGCCATTTTAATACAATATTCCATTATTAAACATTTAAAGAGCATCATTATCTGCCGCCGTTATGGATCCTCACCACCATTCTGACCTCCTGCTCAAGGACAGAATCCCAATAAGCGTCTGCTGATCACTGAATCGCTCAGCAGAGCTGCAATACAGAAACAGAGATTTAAGGGAAAAACAGAAAGACACCGACTGACTTAATGAAGGCCTACAAGCTCCAGCATTATAATTATTATTGAATAGCTGCTCACTATTGATATATTCTTAACACAATATTAATTTACTTTAAGTAGTGGAAAGAAAGAAAGAAGGAAAAAAAAAAAAGTCAACTTTCACATTCAGTAGGGCTGCTCGGTGTTTAAAATTTATAAAGGTAAAGCATCGGTATACTAGAGAGAAGGAGTGCAAAAACTTTTGAATTGCCATGTTTGATTAATTTCACTTTTGTTAAGGCATTAATGTCTCATTTAGTTAAAGTGTATCATTTTCTCTCTCTCTCTCTCTCTCTCTCTCTCTCTCTCTCTCTCCCCTCTTCCGTCTTGTCTCTCTGTAGGACTTTGGCATGGCAGAAGAATTTGCCACTAAGGCTTTGGAACTGAAGCCGAAGTCATATGAAGCTTTCTATGCTCGTGCTCGAGCTAAGAGAAGCAGTAGGTGAGAAGCTCACATCACAGCAGATCTCTTTTCTCACAGCAGATTTTATTCTATTCCGAATGTTAAAATCCATTTTTTGAATATGCAGATGTATAAACTTACTATTGGTAATTTTTGGTGCCAAAATAAATTTAAAATAAACAAATTTAAAGAATTCAGGTCAGTATGGAACAATCACTTCTTCAATCCTGATTACAATTTTCAGAAATCTGGATTTGGCTTTTGTACCTAACTATGACTTTTCTTGTGAATGTCAGCAAACTAAAGCCAAAATATCAGAGGATTATTTCTATTTCTGGATATTTCTATGCATCATTTAACAACTGTCCCATTTCCAGGCCTCATATTGACTATGCAGTAAAAATACATTTAATCTCCACACAAAAGCGCCAACAATGCAGATCAATGTTCTCTAAAGCCTGATGGTGAAAGATCGTCTCATAACTGTAACTGTTCTGATTTCTGATCTGTGCCTCTCTCAGGCAGTTTGCGGCAGCGCTGTCTGATCTCTACGAGGCTGCGCGTCTATCTCCCAGTAACAGAGAGATCAGACGCCTGCTAGCCCGTGTGGAACAAGAGTGCCATCAGCGCCCAGGTGGGAAACACGCATCGTCTCACGGCCATCCTTCGCATCAGGAGGAGGAGGATGACGATGACAACGACGACGATGATGAGGAGGATGACGATGAGGAGGAAGATGAAGTCGTGTCGGTTCGAGCGACTCACAAAGGCTCCGAGAACCATGGGATGAAGCTGGTGCAGGTGGAGGAAGGAGATCAGGAGAGACCTAGTAAAGAGGAGAAGAGAAAGGAGAACTGGCAGCAGAGCCGAACTCTACCTGACTCTCTGGGCCTGGTGCTGTCAGGCACCCAGTCGTTCTCTCCTTCGGCTCACAGACGCCTCCCGTCTAGACAGGCTCAGAGTGTGAAGAGCCGCGAGAACCACGGCCACCACCGGGCCTGCATGCACAACAGAGAGCCGCTTAGAGACACCCAAGGAGGCATGGGTCATCTGGGCCACCTGGACACCATGCCCCTGGCACCAGAGTGCGCTCCCGAATGCAGGTCCGAGTTCACCCGTAGCAGCAGCATGCGAGTGTCCAGCTCCTCCAGCAGCCTGGCTTTCACCGGGATGCACTCGGACCGCAACCGCAGCTCCATCGCCAACGAAAACGCCACCGCCATCTCCGACATGCCGGCGAGGCAACACGAGCACAAACCACGCCCTTTTATGGGCATCACGGACAAGACGGCACGCTTCCACCAGCAACCACCACCGCTGCACAGTCACAGCTGGCAGGGTCATGGCACGGAGGAACTGGTGCAGGGACTGACCTGTGACCACCAGTACCCTAAAACAGGAAGTGCCGCCTACCAGGAGACCTTCCATAACGGCACGCACGCAGGAGAGCTGCACTCGGCGAAGCAGCACAAGCAGGCCAACCTGGCGCGGGACAACCCCATCCTCATCAGCTCGATCAAACCCAAACGCTCCTTCATCG
This sequence comes from Synodontis membranacea, assembly GCA_025674565.1. Lineage (NCBI taxonomy): Eukaryota > Metazoa > Chordata > Actinopteri > Siluriformes > Mochokidae > Synodontis > Synodontis membranacea. Next base: position 6,976,491 of record JAOVYU010000015.1, on the reverse strand, counting down.
AGTCCAACGTGTAGCGGCTGTCACCGTGGAGACCGCCACACGAAGCACAAACACCACGACAAACCCTGTGCACCTGTTAGTAACTAATAAATCGGGCTTTGCTTTTAGCCTCTACGTCTTACTTACCAGGCAGCGTTTTACCTCCACGGCGTAGAAATACGGCTTTATTCAGGACTAACTACAAATAGAAACTTAACGAGACAAACGTTGTGTACTGTAACAATTATTCTACATTTAAGCAAAGGGTTTACTGTAGAACTCTTCATTAAGGGCAGTTAACACTTTACAAAGCTCCAATCAGGACGTGCTGAAAGACCATCACGCTAGACACGGTAAATAAAAGAGAAGTTTTAGCAGCTGTGAGCTCTCAAATGAGTCTGTTTTTGCAGTACTGATGCCTAGCACACTGTTATTCCTGACTGGGGCAGGTGTGTGTGTGTGTGTGTGTGTGTGTGTGTGTGTGTGTGTGTGTTGTACAGTGCACTTCCTTATAGTCCTCTCTATTCGCTCACACATCAGTTAATTTATTTATGGCTTCTACAGCTTAGTTTAACGTTTAAAACATTTTATATTGTTATTTTTGCACAGCTATATATAATTCAGAGTCTTTTGAGAAATAAAGCTTTGTGAAGACTTATACGGCTGAGTGCAAAAGTTTGCACACCCTAAGCGACGCGTTACAGCAAGACGACATTTTATTTAGCGTTGCAAGTTTCGATGTCCCTTCATTGTCGTAAATAACACTAATGTTTAAATGACCTCTCGTGCACCTTATTTCGAAGAAATGATTCTTTTTTTTTTTTTTCCCCACCCACATCCTGTTAGGAGACGCAAACTTTTACACTCAGCTGTCCAGGAGCAGTGGTTAATTGGGAAAGAAAGCGAACCGTTTCAGGTTTTAGCGAGACAGATTAAGTTTAAGAGATTATTTTCTATGTGTATTATTTGCCTTTGGTTCCGTATACGATACTGTTACTGATTGTACTTCAACTTTGCTGCATAGCGCGACAATAAAGGCCCACTTCGAACACTGGTTAACGTTTGTGTTCTTGGGTTACGACTTACGTACTGTATAAAGGAATAGAGGAAATAATTCATCAGACTTTAAACGATTCTGATTCGCGAGAAACGTCCTGAGAGACATAAAATAAAACCAAACCCTAAACCATGTCACTGAGGTTAATTTTATTAAGACTGCAGTACATTTAACCCTTCAGGGTTGTGCATGCTTTACACAGCTCTAAATCCAATCCAGTATTATGGATGTAGCTTTACAGGCGTTGTGATTGGTTGCTTTGCCCTAGCATTGAACAGTGCACGACACTAACACTGTAGCTGTTAGGGCGGAGCTTTAATGTCAGTCATTTGAATTAGACGTTAACACAAACGGATCAGTGTTTTTTAATGCGTAGCGTGTTATGAATGCGTGTAATGCCATGGCGTAGTAGCCAATCACAAAAGCTACATCGGAATACAAAATCTTACAGCTTGTAATAAGATACAAAAAATTCAGCCAGACAGTTTTGCTTTGTATGAAAGACCAGAGAATGTTCAATATGTTATTTGAGCAAAGAAAAAAAAAATAATAATAATAAACTGATTAGTAATCATTGAGTTATTTGTCAAAACTAACAAAAGAAAATGTTAGGGGTGGGGAAAAATAACTGATTTATCACACACTGATTGATTGATTGATTGATAGCTATATTATATGTATAAACTTATATTGCGAGGTCTCAGCGTTACTCTCTGACCGCTGTCTCGGTTCACATTTTAAGCAGGTGTACAGACGAGGAAGGGATGACGTGCTAACCTTCGAGACGGGGTTTTCAATGATCCCAGCTAGCCCACGCTTTTTTGGGGGTTTTTTTCCCCCCTACGTTTCCAGCATACCTGATTCAGAGCCGTTACAGCGCTAATTACTCGTCTCAAGCGTTGTGGGGGGAAAACAGGACGTCCCCCTCAGACCGGGATTCAGTGCTGTGGTTCCGTGAGAGAGCGAGCGAGAGAGAGAGCGAGAGGCGCGGCTGATCACTGGCTGCTGCTCCACCGGCATATGGCCATTTTGAGCGTGCGGTTGGGGGTGAGCAACGTGGTCTGCAGCGGCAGGTTGGTCATGGGGCTGGAGCGGCTTTTCGTCTTGATCCAGCTCTCGATGGCCTCTCGCTCGTATGAGTAGCCATCTACAACACACACACACACACACCGTGACCTTTACTGTTATCCATAATATCTGAATACTCTAATTAACAATATAAGATTATATATAAATATTTTACTGCACTGGAGAAGAAAGGAAACTAAAATGCTCATTAACTAAATAAATAACTAAAAATGAACATCATTTGTACTAAAATACTGCATCTATAAACAATATGGATCTCCCAATGTACAATTATTAAATTTGTACATTTATTTGTATTCATTAGACGCAAAACTAAAATTACTGTGAAATTTCAGTTACATTTTTTTTAATATTCACTTAAACTAATCTGAACTGTAAATATGTAAAATGTTTTAAAACATAAAAATAAATAAAAAACAAATGAGAGGCTAGGCTCTGACCTGCAGCGATCACCGGGTCCTTCATGACCTCGTGCGTGATGGGGCAGAGGAACTCGTCAGGAACGCCGTCGGATACCGGTGCCGTTTTCAGTTCCTCGATCTTCCGTATAATTCTACCGCGCAAGCCCAGTGATTCTGACCAATCACAACACATCACGCGGAGTTAAAACAGGAGTAAAAAGGCGTGTACGCGTGGTGTTTACAGTCCTGTGTCTTACAGCACGTACAGTACGTAACAAAGGTGCAGTGAAGCAGTGTTCATGATGGAGAATTTAATAGCACTAATATTACTATTAATGAAGGGTGGGCACTTTTACTTTCAGCAGGCACAGCCAGCAGGAGGCGCTGTGGTTTAAACTTTATTCATTTTTATTGATTTATTTTTCGCTGGTATCATTGTACCATGGAGCAAAATGTAAAATAAAAATAAGTTACATTTGAGAGGTTACTGTGCTACACAGTTCAAATACTACATCCTGAAGTAAGGGGGGGGAAATATCTGCACCACCAACCTGTGTAAATTAATTTTACTATCTGTTTCTAGGTGCATGGTGTGTGTGAGTGTGTGTGTGTGTGTGTGTGTGTGTGTGTGTGTGTGTGTGGTCACCTATATGAAGCTCCGAGCTGAGGCTCTCCTTGCTCAGCAAAAGCAGCTCTGCTCCGTCGATGTTATTGGCCTTAAACGTGTCGACGAGGCTCTCCAGCCCCTCCTCCCGTAACCATGCCGACACATCTTCCTCCGACCAATCGCTCACCGTCAGCCTGGAATGACCTGGCCACTTCCTGCCTGCCAGACACAGCAACAGGAAGTGATAGATTATACTCCCTGTAGGGCTCAGATCTGTCTGATTGAGCATTTCAGAGACGGCGTGAAGAGGAATCAGTGACGACTGCGCAGTGTAAACAACGTCGCTGTCAGGACCATTTCATATACGTCCTGTGAAACGGTATTAATGTCTCCACAGAAGCTTCAGTGAAACATCCACACTGCATTCTGTGCTGCCCCAGGCTCCGTAAACGAGGAGGCGTGTCTAATTGTATGTCAATCAATACACATTTTGGAGGCGTGGCTTTAGAGAGAACTGGGTTTAGCTAACCTTAACTTTATTGTTTCAAAACTGCTAAACATGTTTAAATAAAGTTCTCCAAGCGAAATTTGTTTATTATGTGGTTCACTTATTCATTCATCTGTTATAATTTTAGGCTTTTATTGTGTAAATAAAAAAAAGGTTTGTTTTTTTTGTTTGCTATTTTCTTTGTCGTTTTAACTATTATTTAAATTTTTGGACTTTTTATTTACAGTACGTTTTGGTCTTCTAAGTTAGCTTATTTATCCATCTATCTTTTGTATTATACTGATATTATATAATTATTATTTATTAAAATAAGGCTTAGTCATCTTTTTTATTGATTTAACTTCTTATTTTTTGTTGATTCTTTTTGTATTTGTAATTGTTTTCTATTTAATGTTCTTTTTATTTTATTTTTCATTCATTCATTATTTTATCTTATTTTTTTATTGATCGAGACCAGCAAATATTGATGCTATATTTATAAGACGCAATAAACCTGACTGAATAATTGTCCCTGATAACTATAATCTCAATATTAAGGTCATTTAAATAATTATCATTCTGTCCGGATTTCAGCACTTTTTTGTGTCGTACGTCGTTATTGTTAAACACAAAAAAAAAGAGATATGAGAAGAGATTTCTCTCTCACACGGTCTGCATTACTCTCGAGCCGCTGAGTATAATTAACGCATCCAGCCAACAAACACACGGAACAAACGCTGCCTCTGACCTTCGGGTGACCAGAACTCAATCACTACTCACAGTGTGTGGTGTGTGTTAGTTATTAACTCCGGCCTGGACTTGTCTCTTACCTGCTTCGTGTGAGCCGCAAGGGACTTCGTCTAAAACACAAAGCAGAAAAAAAAACACAGGATGAAGAGAAGAGAAACAAAAATCTTATTAAATGGGACGAGATATTAGAGCGAGATTAAGGGACCATGCTGTATACATGATGAAAAGCGTGCGCACACACACACACACACACACACACACACACACACACACACACCTGGAAGAGATTTGCCATCAGGTCCAGCGCCTGGTGAGAAAAAGACCAAGATTTGAAAATGTTTTGTTTATTGACATTTTCAAAGAATTCTCTCAAAAAAATATAAAGTAGACATATGAACATACTTTGTTTCTATTTTACTGGATGCACAAATCACACACAAGGCATTATGGGATACATACAAGGTTTACCTAGACACTTTTTTTTCCAGATGAGCATGCATTTCCTTCCTCTGTGTGCTGTGACTTTATGGATAAACTACGAAAATGAGAAACGGTAAATAAAGTGTTCCCTCACCCTTAGAACTGCAGCCGTCCTCCAACCTCCACACGTTCACCGTTTTGTCCATGGAGCCGGTGGCTATGAGGGCGGAGGTCGGGGAGAACGCACACGCCGTCACATACCTGCAGCACAGAGACAGTCATTACAGGGGCGCAGAGAGAGAGAAAGAGAGAGAGAGAGAGAGAGAGAGAGGGGGAGAGAGAGTGAGGGAGAGAGAGAGGGAGAGAGAGGGAGGAAGAGAGAGAGAGGGAGAGAGAGGGGGAGAGAGAGGGAGAGAGAGGGAGGAAGAGAGAGAGAGGGAGAGAGAGGGGGAGAGAGAGGGAGACAGAGAAAGAGAGGGGGGAGAGAGAAGAAAAGAGAGAGGGAGAGAGAGGGAGAGGGAGGAAGAGAGAGAGGGGGAGAGAGAGTGAGGGAGAGAAAGAGGGAGAGAGAGGGAGGAAGAGAGAGAGAGGGGGGAGAGGGAGAGAGAGAGGGAGAGAGAGGGAGACAGAGAAAGAGAGGGGGGAGAGAGAGGGAGAGAGAAAGAACGGGGGAGAGAGAAAGAGAGGGGGAGGGAGAAGAAAAGAGAGAGAGAGGGAGAGAGAGTAAAGAACAGAGCAAGAGAGAAGAACAGGTAGAGAGAAAGAGAGAAATAAGATCAGAGAGAGAGAGGGAGGGAGAGAGAACAGAAAGAAAGATTGAGGGCAAAAGAGAAGTACAGAGAGATCAACAGAGAGATAGACTGAGGGCAAAAGAAAAGAACATAGAGAGAGAGAGAGAGAGAGAGAGAGAGAGAGAGAGAGAGAGAGAGAGAGAGAGAGAGGGGGAGAGAGAGAGAGAGC
>JAOVYU010000015.1:6805851-6817464 GCA_025674565.1 Synodontis membranacea | reverse complement strand
GTCTGAAGTCTGGAATGACTTTGCAAACAACTGTTCAAAGTACTATGTTCCCAGTTGTGAGCTGACTGTTGATGAACGGTTATTTCCTTGTACTTGACAGATGCGATACTTTTCATGTTTAGATTTGATTACTTGAACACTTGCTTTAATTAAAAGGTCAGACGTAAATTTAGATTTCTGCTTCATTTTTAATTAAATATGGTGCGTTTTAGTATAGGGGTCGCACATGACCCCACGGCTGTTCTTGGGGGGCCGACGGCTTGGCAGTTCTAGTGTTAATAAATAAATAAAAATGGCAGACTTAAGCACAGACCATGTTTTGTGTGCTGCGTTTTTGAAATCTTATTAACTTTATGATGATTATTGACTATTCACAGCTAACATAAGTAATAACTTGAACTATCTAAACAGGTGTAACGTGTGTTATGTCGTTCTTTAATCAATTAAAAAAAGTTAATGCAGGCAAAAAAAAAAAAACCCTCAAAAACCCTCCATCGTTGATTATTTTCCTATAACGCCACACTCGGTTGTGTTTTATTCCTTACATGTTGCAAAAAGGACATTTCAGGGTCAATATGAGCCAGAGTAGGTTTGACATTTTCAGAATCCATATTTTTCCGTAGAACTTGGACACAGAGAGTCAGATGATATCTGTGAGGATGTTGGTATAGAATTGTAACAGGCTGAATTTAGAAAAAAAAAATTTTTTACTTAAAGTCTGATTTTAATTAACCATTGTATTAAAGTTGTAGCTCAGTGGTTAAGCCACTGGACTATTGACCGGAAGGTCGTGAGTTTGAAAGTTTGCTGCTGGGCCCTTGAGCAAGGCCCTTAACCCTCAACTGCTCAGTTGTATAAAATGTGATATATGCAAGTCGCTCTGGATAAGGGCGTCTGCCAAATGACTTAAATGTAAAAGTCTTATCTACAGAATAATAATCAATAATTGATCTGTTTAAATTATTGCATATTCCATTTTGTGCAGAAAGGCACCACCCATGCTCACCATGCTCAATTAATGGGTACGTTACTCCAAAATGAACGGAGGGATTTTAAAGCGTGTGCGTTTTTGACTCGGCTGCGGCTTTTCCGCTCCTCTTGCTCATGCACAACGCACACAGTTGGCACTTTGATCTATTTTTAAGCGTCTATGCCGGAGACGTGGCTGTCTTTCTCATTATTATTTCATGGTGATGATAAAGGTTAAAACAGGATACCGGGTGCCATTAATGAACAACAGACAATGACAAATAGCCAGGAAATACCTGAACGCTTTAAAGTTTTTTCTTTCGTTCGTTTTACTTAAAGGGACGATGAATGAAACACAATGAGGATTTTTTTAGAGAAACTGGATTGTTTTTCAGACCAACTGGAACTCACTTTCCATATTATTCAGGCTGCAGTTTGCTTTATTTAAGCCAAATGGAAAAAAAAATCCCCTGCCTCTGCTCTCTCTCTCTGTCTCTCTCTCTCTATATATATCTCTCCTCTAGAGCTGTTTTCATCTCTGACGCTGAAGGTGTGGGTGAAGGACGCCTCCAGTCAGCGGTACCTGAGCAGCGCCGCAGTCCAGGTGTTTGTGAACGGATCTCTGCTACAGTCTAGCCAAACTGAGGAGAATGGAGAAGTGCTCCTGACTGTACCCTACCAGCTGGGGGTCACCCTCACTCTGGTGGCCAGCATGGATGCCTACGTGCCGTCTCAGCTGCCCTGGAAGACCACCAAGATGCCCAGTGAGTCTGCTGCATACAGCTCTCCCAGCTGGAGTTTTACTCTGGAGAAAATGTTTGGCATATTCTTTTAAAATATGTTCCACGACAGCACTGTGGGACTCAGGTGTTAATGAATCTGAGGAGTTACAATAGAAAGATTCGACTGTTTACGCTTCACTCCTAGTATCCACTTGCCATTTTCTGACAGTATTGGATACAGACTTTCATACTACCAGTAACGTAATTTAGAACATAGTGCTGCCTTAAGATCTGACCTGAATTTTTACACGTTGTCTTCCAGTTTTTTCTGCTGTTACGATGTCTCTGGTCCCACAAACCCAAGGCAACATCTGGCTCTTTGAAGACAGCGTGTTGATAACACGAAAAACATCTGGTGAGCACACACACCAATACACGTCTGTGTATCTTGAGTCAGATAATATAAATATATGATTTTTATTTTTTACAAGATAAAATAAATAGAACTGGAGTAGAGATGTTTCTCAATCTTCCACTATTAAAAAAAAAAAAAGAGATAATAAAAAATAAATATAATAAATTTGTAGCACAGGCCAAATTCTGTCCCTTTGTTAAGCGCATGGAGGCCTCGTCAAATGCTCAAAAGTCAACGCTCAAATGATTTAGGGCCACAATTACAACAATGCTAGACATACAGCACAAATGATAGAAAAACCATGGATGGAAAACTATGAAAACCGTTTCCAATATAGTTTTTTTGCTATAAAAGTTATGAAAAACGAATAATTGCCCTAATATTGCCCTATTAAGCTCAACGATACAACTATTTTGACCCTTTTCTACTTGAATTAACGAAGAATCTTTGAATCCTAACATACTAAACACCTTGTAATAAATGTAATTTTACAATTTAGCTATATAACACATCTAATGTTTTATTTCTTCTGCAGACGTATCATCACAACCCATTGTCCAGTTCCCCAAAAGCCTCCTCTTGCTCCCGGAGAATGCCACCATCTCCACGGTGACCGCTTATCTGACAGTCCCAGCTCCACCTCCCGAGAAAGACAGTCATTTCTGTACCATGGGGGTCTTCAACAGCAAAGGAGGTACAGACCTGCAGAGCGCTCATGAATAAATGTTAATGACCATGGAGACAGATATTCTGAGATCCTTCAGGCCAGATGTTACTTACTGAACAAATATGTGTTATGACATTATGATGAGCTTATGATCCTACTTCAGGTTGTTCATTAATTTGGAAAGTACCTTGGGCGAACACTTCTGCTTAAATACTTGATCACGCTCTCTGTTTTTAATGAATTCACTCAAGGCCAGGGCATGTCATTAATCATCACTATATCCATCTGTTGTACAAGCTCCATGTTTTATTGATTAATTGATTTAACAGTGTGTCAGGTCTGCTGATCTATGGATACTATGCACTGAGATAAACATCTGAATTAAACGTAGCTCTGGGGCCATGTTGGAGCCGGGTTTCGCGATGTTTTGGGTGAAATAAGTTGCCTTCTTATCTCCGGTCATGCCTCACTACTTTCTCATCGCTGCTACATCAATGAGCCAGAAAAGGCATAACTATAAAGAGAAAAAGGTTAACGCAAAAAGTGCAAAGAAATAGTGATAGTGGCCAGGAATCATGTCTTAAACTAGTTTATGTTTGCAATGTTTATTTTCCCTGGTACACTGTCTTGGAAATATTAACATTTTCATTACTATTACCACGCCAAAAATTGATGCCATGCTGGTCTTTTTGGACGGAACAAAGTAATTAACTCCATATCACAGCCAACGTTTTACACTCAGTACGAAATTCACTACTTTGTTGGCATTCATACATTACACTGCACTTTGCTGAAGTTTCAGGATACAGGAGCATGAAATTGAGCCCCGTGGCAATGCTGAGTACTCATCTGCTGTCCGACGGGAAAGAGATTGACATCAAAGGGCCAATTCAGCTCACTTTACCTTTACCATACCACTCCCGTCTCCGAGTCTCAGACTCCCTGCCTGCCTGGACCTTTGACATGACTACAGGTTGGTGAAGATCTTTCAAAGAAAATATAAATAGTCATATATTCCTTCGTTCTTTTTTCTCACGGAGGCTAAGAAGTGTTTTTGATCGAACATGCGCTTTTGATCCAGGTACTTGGGTGAACAAGGGCATCGGCTCTGTTAGGATGGAGAGAAACGGTCTGGTCTGGACCTATGTGGCTCCTTACCTTGGCAACTGGATCGCAGCACCATCTCCAACATCTAACGGTATGAAGATTTAAGTATTCCAAAATGACCCACAAACTTAAACACAATGAATGCAATACAAACAGCTTGTTTGCTGAAATGGAAAGCATTGCCAAAATGTCATATGTCTGGTCATTTGCTTTTGCCCAATGATTGATTGACATAACCTGTGTTTTGGGGGAGTTATTGTTAACTCATTTGGTTAAGAATTTTAGAAACTGACACAGGATACAGCCGAGCAGTTAAAGGCAAATACTTCAATCTGTCTTAGCAAGAACATGCATGAACAGTGGTTCACTTTGTGCTTTGAAGCAGAAATGTACAAAGCATCCATAATCTGTGCTCATCACCAAATGATTATGAGAACAAAGCCTGAAGTGTAACCAGATTTCTGTTTGTGAAAATCTAGGTTACACAGGACATGCAAATTCGATGGATTTCATCTCATACCATACATACCTTCTTGTGGGCATCTTGGGTGGGACGCTTGTGATCATCATTGGATTTTTATCTGTGCTTCTATGTCACTGCAGGTAAGAGGTTTTAAGAATCTCATTAATTGGGTTAGCACTGAACTTTTGATGTTAAACCTGGATATCTGGACTAAAGGTAAAGTACTCTCCAAATGATTTGATTTTGCTGGTTTGCTTTACAGAGAGCTGAGCCATGAGACTGAAAGAAAAAGATGGAACTCCACTAGAATGTCAATCATCAAGAAAGACCAGACCACATCAACCAGCCCAGATGATGTCCATGAGCCCTTGTGCAATAATGGAGACCATAATGGTGATCGGTCTTACTCATTGGCTGCAAGAGGTGCTGGTGTGTCAGCGTCCCCACGGCATCAAGCCAACTATAACATCTATGTGGAGAACGTCTGCCGACCAGCAGGAAACCTGTACGAGAACATTGGAACTGCAGGCCTAGAGAACCTCAGAGTTACAGTACCAAACTTGTACGTAAACAGCGATGAAGTAGCAAAGCTTAGGGAGATGTCTGAAAAGAGCACCTCACGGCAAGCTCCTGGAGATAATTCAGCATATCGCGACAAGCTGTTCCACATCTATAACCAGCCTGTGGCCATTGTCCAAGCTCCAGAGCATTTCCCTGCCCAGGGACAGGCTGAGTCCACTGGAAGTCGATGCGCCACCTTTCCCCGGAACGGCACGGAGCATGGAGCACAGACTGAGCGAAACCTGAAAGACAGTTTCACTCAGACACTGCCAAAAATCCCACAACAAGACAACAATGTGCAACCTGCTCTTGAAGGCCCACAGAACTCCACTGTCAACCCTGGAATCTGGGGCCGCTACAGCCACTTGCTCGAGTCTGTCTCTGTCCCAGGAACCCTGAACGAGGCAGCCAGAATGGGTCCTTTCCATGGTGAGCTACAGGGAATCTCTGAGCAGACCCTGCTGGAGCTTTCCAAGGCCAAGCCTTCCCCTCATCCTCCTCGGGCATGGTTTGTGTCTTTGGATGGTAAACCAGCGGCCCAAGTACGCCACTCTGTAATCGAACTCCAAGGAAGGCACCGGCCAGGCAGCAGCAACGACACCAGCCTGGACTCTGGGGTGGACATGAATGAGCTCCAGCAGTTAGTACGAAAGAACGATCAGGAAGGACCCTCGGTAATCAACATGCCCAAAGTAGCAAGGGGCCGTGGCCATGAAGAACAGGACTTGAGTAGTAGTGAAATCGGAAGTCCTGAAGATACATCTCTGAGGAACACATTGGAGGGCAGCAGTGCAGCTATCCCGAACATCCCAGAAGATCAAGATGCTGGTGACACATCCAGTGAGTCCAGATCCACCCCACCGCCCAGGAGACTGCGCAAGGTGCGGGACAAAAGGCCTGACAAGAAAACAACTCGACATGTGAGGGAAGAAAGAGCTCAATCAAAACGTTAGTTTTATTTACTTTGTGTCCCGAGCTTTGGCGTCTGGCAAATATTTCTGCTTTTCATCAACCTGCCTTACTGTACTGTTACTGGAAGAGACGCAAAGATGACCTGTCTTAACCATTGGAGGATAGCTTTCTTAAAGTGAATTTCTGTGGTGTTTGCAAGTCTGCAGGTTTTCTGCATCCAGCTGTTGCCCATCCACGACACCAGTTCAGGGGCTTTCAACCCTGTCCACTAAGGGCTGGTGTATCTGCAGGCTTTCATTCTTGGAGCCTAGAATAAACTGAGGAAACAAGTGGAAACAGCTGAGACTCGTGCCTGGTTGGAGTGAAAGCCTGCAGCCATACCGGCCCTTTGTGGACAACTTTGAATACCCCTGCACCAGTCCATTGTTCCTACACATCAGCTTCACATCTCACTCCTGTAGAACTCAGTATCGTGTTTGTACAAAGTCTTATGTTTACAAGAGTGCATTGCAATACCATGTATTCAGTTTCATTTTTTTTCCACTGTGAGCACAATGCCTGTATCTACGAAGCTATTTTTAAACTGATAATGAGTCCGAATACTCAAGGGGATGTTTGGAACAGGATGATGGTTTGCTTGAGGTTACTTCCTTTTTATTGTAAATACAGGTATAGATATTTGAAGTAAGCAAGAACTGCCACCAGAGTGCCAATAGTAGTGCTAAAAAATAAAATCCTGTCCGATTTGTCACCTGTAATTCCAAGACATGAGAAATGTTAACAAGGAATGTTAAATATGTTGTAACCTGTACAACTTTATTCTGGCATTCAGAAAAAAATTCTGATTTAAAAAGGCCTTTTAGGACATTTATTTCTCTTGCACTTAAAGTTGTTTAAATTCCTCACATTTGCATGCTTTTTTTTTCCTTTTTCTCCATTAGAGAATGTAGCAACAAACATCACGATTTTGCCTCAGGTCTTGTTTTACCAAGGCTTTAGGCCTGAATACATCAATGGTGAATTATTTTACAGCCATAGATCCAGCAAACCATGATGTTCTGTGCATAAAGGTTTTGATGGACAGTATAATTTTATGACTGACCAACAGGCTGAATAATCTTTTCTAAAAAAAAAACAAACAAACAAACAAACAAAAAAAAAAAACTTTTGCTGACTAGAAACAAACAGGAAGGTTGTTGCCAAGTAGCAGAGGCATATGAAATGGGGGTTTGGTGGGCAAATTGATTTTGACATTATGCTGATAAAAATAGTTCTGCATGACTGAAAAGAAGTTTTTTTCTTTGTAGATAGTGTCTAGTTAATTTTCATATTGTACTGTGTATCATTTATGTAAATTACTTACCACTTTAAATGGGAAAGTTCTGTCATTTCTTGAATGCTTTGCTGACCAGTTTGTGATTTGCAGTTTTCGTGCACATCAATAAAGGAACTAGCCAGTGTTCGATGTAATAGCTTTAGTGGTTTATTTATATTGCATTTCTTGATGTGTTAAAAGGATTGGACTATCTAGATGTAAAAGGAAGGAAAAACACACTCTTAGTTATGTTCACATTTAGCACTGATGGGTATACTTGTTGGCTGCAAGTCAAGGTTGCTTTGGGAATTGGGCGGTGTCATATGTGGGCTGTCGATGCAGAGATCCCGGGTGTTCTGGACAATGGATTCGAGAGAGTCAGGAGAGTGGGGGGCTCCTTTAGATACGTCTGATCTTTTTTTCCTCTGCAAACCAATACCGGGTACAAACAACCTGGTGTTCTGCTGATCAGTATGGTTGATCTGGGCACTACTAGTAGGAGGTGCTGCGCTAATTGCCTTAATGTCATTACCGCTCCACGTCAGAGGGTTGTAGATGACATGCCAGTCCACGGGGCAGCAGATGGACTGTCGTAACCATGTCTTGATACAGCCAGAATGAAACTGCAGTGCCAGGAAGAGAAAGGACATTCTGGTTTGGTATAGACATTATTCTTTTACCCAATCTTTTCATTTCAGATGATGCGCAACAAGTGCGCCATTTACACACTCATGGATTTCTTTCCTTTCTGGAAAGTTACCTTGTGTCGACAAGGGAGAGTTTTAACCTGCTGGCCCACGTGGAAGCTCTGTAGGCAAAGACGACACTGTACGCCCGGTTCCAGCAGTCTGGAACTTCTGTGAACTTGTATTACTCGGAAAATCCTAAAAACTTGCTCTGGAACCACATCAGACTTGACAGTAGTTTCAATGCTGTAACACCAAAGGGACAGTTTCCCTTAAATATGTTCAAGCTATAAAAATAATTTTATTCGATTATATGATATATATCCCTACTTACTCAGTGGACATCTCTTGATTGGCAGGTAAGCTTTTCTTGCTTTCTGTGATTAGTTGCCATGGTTGATTTCTTTTCTGCAGAATCATATTAAGGGCCATGTAAGTATAAGTTCACCAATAACATGACAGAACCCAATATTTACCGGCCAAATGGAGAGTGGAAATAAAAACTCACCATTCTCACTGCAAAGCTGTGTTTAGGATGACAGCTTCTCTCAAAGCAGTCCTCACACAGGTGGTAATAACTGCACACTGTGCACCTAAACCGTGAAAGCAGATTTAATATCATTGCTTAGAAGATTTACAAGTAATGAACCTTTTGCCTCTGGAGTCTGAGTGACTTTTTTTTTATAAAACCTCTGAGCAAATGATGGAAGAGTTTATATTCCCATCCGTTTGGTCACAACACTCAACTATCTAATTGTGATGGCTTTATCTAAAGAACCTGGACATGTAAAAAAAAAAAACTCCTGGAGAAAAACTCCAGAATGAGCTTCATTGGATTTAACAGTATAATACTTCAAATATAGGTAGGCCGTGTTCTTTGAGTAGGCATTCTTTAAACAAGGTCTTGATTCTAATTATAACTTCACTGATGACACCAAGATGAATGTTTTAGAACAAAGCTTGAAGTTGATTGTTTTCCTATAACAGCATGTCCTGCAGTATTTTAGAATGTTGTATTTTCTGTCCATCTATAGTAACATTTAACGTCATGGAACATCCATGAAACATGTTAGTTGCTGTTCTCACTTTTGGTATTGCAAAACAGTTTCTGGCCAATCAGATTTGACGTAGAATTCCTGAAATCTTTAGAGATCCAACATTTTAAAACACTCAGAAATCCGCTCAAAGGTACAAGTTATCATTACTATCATCGTTATTTAAAAGGAAAAAAAACAATCGTGGATATTTAAAAAAAAAAAAAAAAAAAAAAAGAATTGGCTGACTAAATTGGTTATTATTGGAAGGTTTCACCTACTTAAAACATTTTCCAACAACAGGACAGATTCTGCAGTTGTTACATGGGATCCCCAGGTGTTTCTCCAGACGCTCCCTCTCTGAGAAGGTACACAGCTGACCTGCATTTTTCACCTGAATTCACACAAGCAGTCACTTGCCGGGCTTTTACATTTATGTAGGCTTATGTAACCACTAAAATCAAGAATTCCAAGGTTGAAGTACAACACCTCTACGTCAAGCCTCTCCTACCAGTTCCAGCAGCATCTTCAAGGTGCCGAAGTTCTCCCGGCACAGGGGACACTTCACCATGCCGTCTGTCTCGGACCTACTCTGATGGTCGGCCCACACTTTCATGCAGGAGATGTGAACGTTGTTCCCGCATCCGAATCTTTACAGTGACAAAACTGGCATGAGCCATTGCATGACCAACGGTGTGTGGATATAAAATGAGACCTTAGCACTTTGATAGATGATAGATGATGCGTAAGCTTTAGTATTACTTTTAATAATAACTGAGTAAGTTCCAGATGAGGGCATTTTTGAACTCATAAGTCATTAGCCAACCATTATATCAACCAGTCCCGAGTACGAACCTGCAATGTGCCACGGGGAGTCTTTTCCTAAGCAGTTCTCCAAGACAGATGGGACAGATATCGTCATCCCCGATACCTTTCTGCCTAATTGTATCATCATCATCTTCCTCGCTAGAGCAAAGCTGTGCAGGGGCTGATGGGACACTGTTTGTCGTGTATGAACGTTGTAACACTTCCAGGATTTGTCTCTCTACGAGACCTGGCTGGTAACAGTCTGGACACGAAGAGACAAGAGAAAACCTGTCCGATCACTGTACATATAAAATACATAAGGTTCAGAAAGTACATGGATCATAAATGGATAAAACTCACATTCATGGTCTCGTGGAAGCCTAAATTTGCGCATCAAAACCCTGCAACGATGAAATTAAGTGATTAATGGGTGTCATTACACAGAACTGAGTTAAATCATAACCTTGGTTTAGTAAAGCCTGGCTAGATTAGACATAAATCATCATCAGACCACGTATAGCACATCAAGTGCTATTTCAAAACATTTCCAGTCATTATTGTGATCTTTATAACTAATACTTTTAATGCAGAAATATTATAATATCTGGTGATATACAAGAATTATTAGCCGTTTATGTCAGTGCTTGCTATCTGTCTTTTTAAATTTTTCCTTTTTTTTTATTTGTCTTGCGCTTCAACGTTACATTTGACAGTAAAGATGAAAAAAAAGCTTTTTCAGTCCATATTTTCTATAGGCTCGGTTTTGGTGGTCTTGGTGGTGGTCTAGACGCTTTTTTAAAATAAATAAATAAATATTTTCCAAAAAAAAAAAAAAAAACCTGTCCCGGACACTTGAGAAAAATCTGTAAAATAAACAACACGTAAAAAAGTTAACAATCTGAGATTACAGTTTCTCCTGCACAAGCAAAGGCAATAGCTTTTTGCTTCTTTAATGACCACTTTATTAATCAGTTTGGCAATATCTTTCACCATTCTTCTTGCTGTAATTTTTGTTTATTTTGTTTATTTGTCTGTTTATTACTGTTAAAAAAAAAAAGTCATTACCAGCAGATGTGTTTGCAGAGGTCCTTCTCTTTCTGGAAGGTTCCACAGGTGCAGGTGTGAGGATCACCCAGGAACACCTAAAATTATATATACAAAAAAGAAAAAAAAAAAGAAGAAACTCTGAAACACCTGACATATGACCAATTAGCAGAATTATGGATGGTTATGAACAGTTATGAACAGATATGAATGGTTATGGACAGATATGAACAGTCATTGACAGTTATGAACAGTTATGAGCAGTTATGGACAGTTATGAATGGTTATGGACAGTTATTAACAATTATGAGCAGTTATGAACAGTTATGGACAGTCATGTACAGTCTTGAGCAGTGTTGGACATTTATGGACAGTCATGAGCAGGCATAGACAGTTATGGACAGTTATGGACAGTCATAGACAGTTATGAGCAATTATGGACAGTTATGAACAGTCAAGGACAGTCATGAGCAGTCATGAGCAGTCATGAACAGTCATGGACAGTAGTGCTCTAGTTTTTTGTGGTCTCGGTCTTATCTTGGTCTCAACTCTATTTGGTCTCTGTCTTTTCTTGGTCTCAGACATAGCGGTCTCGATGGGATGGGGAAAAAAAGAGAAATCAGCGCATTTCTCACAGAACAGTATCATCATTTATTACGCGCCTCAATTCAAATGCAACCAGTCAGATGCATCTATTTTAAAAAACGTTACATTGTATACACTGCCAGCTCTTCACAGTCCACACAAATCATACACATCGTATCATAGCGAAGTCGGCAAAGAAATGTCCGAAAATGTTGCGAAGACAGCACTAATTAACTTTGGCTCTACAGAACACAAAGAGTATATTTGCAAAACGTCCCAGAAAAAGAAACATTCTGCTGTATACAGTTGATCTGAGTAATGTGATG
>JAOVYU010000015.1:6767974-6778747 GCA_025674565.1 Synodontis membranacea | reverse complement strand
GAGAGAGCACTCACCAGTAAAGCAGCACAAACTGGTCCGTGGATAATATAAAGCAGAGACGTATTTGAACTGATCCAACAGCTAAAGAAAAAAAAAAAGTGTTATTTTTATGATTAAAACTGTTAATGTGAGGACACAGATCAACACAGCGGTTTTCTTTAAACAAAGAAGTTCAGCTGTTTGGGAATCTATTGACAAGACGAGAGTTACTCATAAAATAAAAGAGCCAATCATGGGACAATATGCAAATAGAGGGACTTGCATCACCGGGGTAGGAGGTGAAGTGGTTTACAGTTTGGGGGCGTGCCCATATTTGCATATTCAAACTGCCTTCTGCAGTTAAATGACTTTTATTGATGCACATTTCAGTATATTTAAACAGCGTTAACAGCTACATTCTGCTCTTTAGTTTCATATGTCTCAAACGCACACTTACTTGTCATTATAGTAATAGCTTCTGGCTATAGCATGTATTACAGCGGGGATAATAGGAAATCCTGAAAAATATAAAAATAAAAACAGTTATAAATCTACATTGTGAAATATTTTTTTTAAAAATAATAATCCATTTCATGCTAGAAAGGAATGCACTAGAGTAAAGTCAATCATGCTAAAGAGATGATGAACTCACCCCAGCCAAGCAGATAATACCACATGAGGCGTTGCTTCTCCGCAAACACGGCCACGACGATGAGCGTGTGGAGATAAATTCCCTCACACAGCATCCAAAAGTACATACAGCCCAGAATGTACAGGTGGATAAACACGCACAGCTTACAGCTCAGCTGGGGGCCAAAACATACGCACAAGAGACGGAACACTTCTAAACAACTACGATACCAAGAACATTCAAGATAAAAAATATTCCAATACTTTTCAAAGAATAAAGGGATAATAAAATGACTGCTGTTCAGTTGCAGACCAGTGCAAAAGTTTACATCCCCCATAGTTTTTGAATAAATCCATAATCCGTAAAAAAAAACGTTTTATTTTGTTTCTGCTTATCGGTTCCTGAAGTCGATAAGCATTTATTTATTTTTAACCATTTTGGACTCAAACCAGGAATTCTGATAAGAATCAATAAGCAGAATCGGAATCAGAGACGGTCAAATTGAAACAATTCGCACCTTAGCGCTGATGAATTCTCAATTCTGATTGGTCAGAAGGATTCATTTACCAAAAACAGCAGCCTAAGAAAATGTCTAATCATTGAAAAGTGATGTTTATTTAAGATTTTATGGAAGGAGCCTCCAGTGTCAGAACTTTAGGTTTTTCCAGAAACGGGAAAGCCTTCATGATAACGGAGGTGTTTTTTGTTACATTAGAAGCTCTCTCTCTCTCTCTCTCTCTATATATATATATATATATTTTTTTTTTATTCCATACGAAAAAAAAAATGTTGGTGAGGGAACGACTGCGTATAGCTTGCTCACGGACGTTCCACAACCTTAAACACGAAAACTACGAAAGGTTAAAACGTAAAGCCCACTCACCGGGTTGATCTGCGCTAACTCTGAGTTGTGAACCACAGTCGTTAACCAGATAATCGTTATGACTGAATGCAGGACAAAGGAGAAGAAAAGGTTTTTATGAAGCGTAATCCTCTGGCAACTTAGGCTCCTGTAGGAAGAGAAAAGGAATCAGTGCAAGTACCGAACTTGGAACTCCGTAATTTAGCCACTTCTGCGTTAAAATATCGTCGCACTTACTTGAAATGGAAGAATATTCCCAAGGAAGCGAGTAAAGAGATCAGGGACAATCCGTGACCAATCAGGACCAAGTAGTAGAGGTTAAGCGCTGCCTAAATTGCAAATAAAACATAATTAAAAGTAAAACACATCAGCGTGTACTACGTCGTATAAATGTAAAAAAAAATAAAAATAAATGTGCATGTAGGTGCTGAAGATTTGGTGCAGTAATGCTTTTAAAGGCACGAATTTTCTTGGCTGCAGTTTCAGTAAGAGGTTTAAAGATCGGTCTCAAAAGCAGTCGTCGTGATTGTCGTCATTATCTGCATCTCAAACCTAGCGTTCTGACCTTACGTTAAAAAAAAGAAAATTCAGAAGCAAAACAGACATTACGGCAGGGGGTCGGTGGAAGCGGAGTTAGAGTGGTGAGCGAGCGAGTGGGCGGGGCAAAGCGAAGCGGGAAACAAAAATACATTTCCAAAACTTTTCCAAAACTTTTCATCTCACTCCAAGAATTCCAAAGTTTTCCAGGGCCTGGAAAAATTATTTCTAAGTTCCAAAACTCTTCCAGGTTTTCCACGTCCGTGGCAACCCTGGGTTGCTGTTACACCAGTGGCGTTCATTTCTGAGGATGCGCGTGGGCGGTTTGTCAAACAACCACAGGATACACATAGCAAATATCTTATGATTAAAAAAAAAAAAACAGTTATATTCCAGTCGTTCATTTCGAACCCACCTGCTGGCCCTCGGCAGTGAATTTTTTACAGGTCGTGTAATTTGTCCAGGTTCTGTTGCTGTCCGGGTGAACAAACCACTTGCCCGTTTTGGTGCAGATTTTCGTGGCCACCTCTGAAAAACAGTCAAATTCAGCAACACATTTCATTAAGGATCTCTTAAGTACCATTTTAAAATATTAAAATACTAATAATACTGAGAATATTAATTATTCTGATAGTTGAAATGAACAAATCGCTCGATTCAGCATTAAGGCTCAAGAATGTTTTTGTTTGTGCAAAAACTACTCATCTAATTTTCATCAAATTTGGTGGAAAGGTGTGACATGGGCCAAGGAAGAACCCGTTACATTTTGGAGTGGATCCGACTCACACGGCTTGGCGAATTTGGTTTTGGTTTCTGTTGCAAGAAACAGCATTTGGCCTTGGCGGAGGTCTGTGCTCTAAGTGTGCACTCCTAGATTTAATTCTAGTCTTGGCTCCTCCCCCATACTGTCATTGGTGTATTTCCCAAACGTAATTCCCATTTTGTTCACTGTCCAGCTCTTGCTTGTCTAGTCTGTCTATTCATACCTTGTTGTATTTTTTTTATCTAGTTGCAAACTCTTGTGCCATGTACTCGTTTAAGTGCTGAAGTCAGGACTTGGAATTATATCGGATTTTTTTTTTTTACTTCTGCTACAAAGAGGGGAAAAACAAGGACGCCACCATGTTTGTCTTTTGTTAGCAAAAATTGTGTTGAGTGTTGAGTGATGCATATCTGCACATATTTGCCGTATATATTTCGACGAGACCTTACGGAATTCCCAAGCAGGAATTCCCGGGTGAGGGAGCATTTTCTTTGGGTTTTTAGCGAAGCACATCACATCCTGAAGTGTTTCAAACAACAACATTTATTGCTAAAAGCCCTGTACAAATAATGCTAAAGTGAACTGAACTGGAATCATTTCGTTTTTTTGTTTGTTTTTTTTTACCTGAAGTGTCAAAGTCCTTGAAGTAATCAGGACAATGCTGTGTTACGGTATTTCCGGCCTCCACATCGTCCCAACACAGCCAGCCGTCCCATGTGTGGTTACACATCAGCCCATCTGCAGGGCACACATACACACACACACACACACACACACAATATATATATATATATATGTTAGTAGCAATAGAGGGCTGTGCAAAAAAACCAAAATCTAATCTGGATGATGCCACAACCACCTCTGAGCCAAGAGAGTGAAAAATCATCTGTGGTCTATGAACGGGAGGGTGACTCTCTTCTTCACTCTCTTCCCCATCAATCACAGTGACACTAGCCAATCACGGGTGTCTGTGGCCCTACTCACACCCGCCATTAACATGAATCCTGTTATCTTTTTTTTTGTCCCGGACAGCAACGATCGACCGATTAATAGACGGCATCGTCGCTCATAGCCAGCAAATTCATTGTAAATTATTTGGAAATAAACCGTATAGGCTGTCTGCCACTTGGTTAATGCGATGCTATAACGGTATAGACAACAGCGGCTACTTTTCATAGCTTCATTCGTTGCCTCTTCATTTCTAAGCTTTGTTATCAGAGCAGGTGATTAAAACGTTTGAAACTGCTTATAAAGGTACACTAGATAGGTGTTTCAGTCGGAGATGAAAAAGCAGTAGGAGACATGCCAGACCGCCTTGCTCCAGTAGACATTACGCATGAAATCCAATCACTAATGGTCTCTGGAGAAGCGTGAACTGCTATGATCGATGTATCTCGACTGTCCAATTGTGATCCCATCACGCAGGATGCGTGTTAATGCCGGGTGTTATACGGGGCTGTGAGCTGGGAACAGGGCGGATATCGCTTTCCTCCGAGTGTGACGCTGCACCGAATCACAGATTCACTGTGCCAGTATCAATATAGTCATATGTGATTATATTGATTAGAAAGAAAATAAAACCTTTTCTACATCTACGTTGAGGTTTTAAGAGTGTTTAATTTGAACAATTTTGGCCTGACCGTTGTTTTTTTTTTTTTTTTTTTTGACAGAATTCAGCTGCAGCGACATCTGATGTGATTTAGCAACGATCGACAGAAACATTTGTTCCAAAATCCTTAACTTAGCATTTCATCCTCAAACGAAAAGGGGACAAAAATGGTATTTATCTATTAATGAACCACTGGAGCTCAAGAGCTCTCCATAGAACCTCGCACTCTAGCAGATGCCTGACTGAATACCAGATTACTTGCAGTTCTCCAAAAAAAAAAACAAAACAAAAAAAAAAGAATCTCGAACACAATCCTATTGGGTCAGCTGGTTCATGGAAAAACAGAGGAAGATGACTTCAGTTTTACATCTACGCTTTGCGCTTAACGCTCCCGTAAAACGGGTCCTTCTCAGTCGGAGCAGTCCTCTAATGACAAATGTCTAATTCGACAGACGTACTCTAAACGCACATTTCCAAATCTAATCTCGTTAAACAAAATCCGTCTTGTTAAAGTTGTAGCTGCTTCCCTGAACTCTGGGAGATCGTTCACTGCGGTTCTGACATATCTACTGACAGATAACTCTGATTTATTCTCGCTGGTGAGCCGCAAGAAGAAGAAGAAGTAGAAGAAGAAGGAAAAAAAAAAAAAAAAAAACAACAACACGGAACAAATCAAGTTCTGACAACCTTCATAGCCGCTGTCAAACAAAACGTCTGGGCTGGAACCAGCTGGAGCCGCGCCACATGACGCCAATTTGTTGAGTGTTTGCAGATGAACAATGCATAGAGCCGGACACGCCCGACACGCAGAACACAGTGGCACTCCAGCGAGACGGTCGCTGTTCGCTCGACAAAACGGAAAAGAGTATTTAATATGCACGCATACGCTTATCCCTAAAGTGTCCTCGCGCACGAAGCGTCTTGTCTACATTTAAAGCGTCTCCTTAATATAAGGCGCCATTTAAAATAGCCCTTTCTGTAGAAGAGTAGAAAAGGAAGTGACTGTTTTTACATTGTTTGCTCAAGTGCAAGTCAACAGACAAGAAAAAAAAAACCAACTTTAATACCAGAGCGCTGGGGAATTCTGGATTCTGATTGGCTGGAAGGTGAAGGTTGAAGGCTCTGATAATAGTGTAATACTTTATGGTTTCCATAGCAACGGCTCATTCGCAGGGACCTGTACGGCGGACAAGCAAAGCCAAGCCAAGCCACAGGAGAGGATGAATCAAATAAAACCAGAAACTGTAATTGTGTAATCGCTGATACGGTGTAGTTTTTCCTGTTGAGGAGTTTACTTAACATTTACGGAAGGAGTCTCCAGTGTCAGAGTCAGGAGGTAAAGCTTTAAGTCTCCTGACATCTTCAGGACAGAGGAGTTGACGCTTTTTTGGTTTCTCTGGAATTTGACAACCCGTTTATTTTTATTTTTAAAACTTATTAACTTGTAACAATGTGAAGGCACAGGAAATGACCTGTCTCATGACATTCCACGACGTTAACCGGACAAGATCCTAATGAAATAAAAACACTGTAGTTGCCGTGAAAGCACTGTAGTATAAGTGGAATAAAACATCGTAACTCTACATCAAATATCTAATCAGAGCTGAAATATCTAGGACTGCACAACCCCATCGTTTTTGCACAGCGACTCCGTATCAGCTCTGAACACAATAAAGCTACTTGTTTAACAGAAAGAAAAAAAAGAATCACTTTATAGCAAGAATTTTTTACCAATTTTTATCCATGTCAGAAATTTTCCAATCAAATCATTTACCGCCTTCTTTTAAACACCTTGCTGCCTTGTTTTCTAATCGAGAACGGTCTTGACACTTCTCCTCCTCCACACACACACACACACACATTTTTTTTTCTTAATCGACATCTCCAAAATGTGCTTTTGTACTTCTTACCCTTTCGATCGCGACTAGTGTCCTTTGCGATCTTTTGGTAGCACTCAAACTGGGCGATCACAATCTTGTTGCGAGAGGTGTCGATGTCGTGAGTGCCGTTCCTGGGTTTCTGCTGCGTATCGTTCTCCGCCGAGCGCGCCACTGTGAACAACTGCAGGGAAAGAACGAACAGCTCGGTAGACAATCCAGAACACGACTGGCTTTCAGGAAAACATGCATAAACACCACTCACATGAACAGAACAACGTCTACTGTTTAATAGTGTGAGAAATGTAATAACTAAATTAAATATGTTGGGTTAGACTGCACTGTGAAGGTGTCTGGACCCCAGCGTACCTCACATAGTGTGGACAGGAACAGGAATGAGGTTATCCAATATCCAAACATGGCTCGTCTCATGAATCAACACGATGGGCCTGAAAATAGAGAACAGAATTTTACTTCATCGTTGATATTGCAAGTGCGAGAGGTGCAAATGAAGCACAGATGAGACGGAAATGATTACACTTCACTGCACTCCACTTTAAAGCAGACAAAGGGGACCATAGAGGGGTAGGAGGGCGGGGATTATAAGGGGCGGGGATTGTAAGGGGCAGGGAATGCAGGGTCAACTGTGCAATAATCCCAGTGTATTTTGTTTTTGGCTCATTTTTTTTCCAAGGGTTAGCTTGGTGTGCCTGACGCGCGAAATGCCGTGCCCGAGTCAAGTGCGGTAGTGAGGCGAGGGCGGAAACAGTCGCTTTTGAAAATAAGATCTGGAAGACTAATGAAAGAAAAATAACCGTAATTGTAACCACAAAGTTTTTTCTTTGCGGCCCGGTACCAAATGATCCGCGGACCTCTGTTGGGGACCTCTGCTCTAGAGTGCAAAACTGGCTGTGCTTTCTGTAGGAATTGCATAATCTTGTCCCTGTCAATCACAGCATCACTAGCCAATCACAAGCACCTGGAAATTTGCATGCAGAAGAGGATGGATGTCATATTAACGTGAGCAACAGTTCGAAATAAAAATGCAGAGGACGGTTGGTTGGTTGGTTGGTTGGTTGGTGTCACATGATGACGGAGAGTTAGCTAGTGCATGGGAACTGGCAAGAGAGAAAACGGAGGAAAACAAAACGGCAAGCAAGAGAGCAAGACAGTGACAGCAGCGAAGAAGAAGAAGAAATAAAGCATGTCAATTTTGCCACGGCCGTGCAACATCCTAATCGAAAATATTGCCTTGTTTGGACAACAAAAGGGTCTTGTCGATGCAAACGGTCCTTCTAACAGAACGGCTGACCCCAGCCTGGCCCTCTCTGTTGAAATGGTCTAGAAACATCAGTGCAAAAACAGAGTTTCACAACACTTTCTCTCAGATGACTTTCCGGTGGTTAGTTGTGTTGGCTCGGTTTTAGTAAACTTCAATTTTCCCCAAGCAAACAGCCGGGGATCGACGAACCTATTGTCCGAGCCAGGACTGTAGCAACAGAGCTGTTGTAAGGCCAAAGGCAAGTGGAAAGAATCCAAGCCTTCTTGACATAACAGTCCAGTCTATCGAGGGACCCCTGACTACAACGTGGGGGAGGTGTGAATATCCTCAGACCTACACTAGAAGACTCACTCGAGCCCATTTTGGTCATAGACAGGCAGGCCAGGGCCAAGTTTAAAAAAAAAAAAAGGAAAGGAAAGGAAAGCTTTTTATGATGATGACCTTAGCATATACTGAGCATCATTTAGCATTAGGTGAAAGGTGTCGGGGTGATAAGTCACAGTCATCAGTGTGTAGTCTTACCCTACGTGGTGGTAAATCTTGCAGACATTTCACCGAGACAATGGGTGAAAAAGTTTAGAAATTCAGAACTGCAATTGGTTTTCCCTAGATTTCCTTCCTTGTACAATCCGTGAAAACTACACTGGCTTTGGAAAACTACTGGCTCCTGGTCAATCTCTCGTCTCTCAGATGTTTAAAGGAAACCCAGAGCTCTTTCCCCAACCTTGCAGTGCTAAAGACCACCGAGCATCTCAAACGTGTTCGCGGCTCTGTTGTTGTTTTCCTTTTCAATCAAGACCCGTCAGTCCATCTGTGGCCAAGGGGCACGAGACGCCACGTGATTCTTTTGTTCGACCTCCAAACATTTCCTGCTCGGAACGGGGGGAACAAAACCACATGATTCGGCTCATATGTGGAAAACTATCCCGTCCCCCCCCCCCACCCCCGTTCACCCCCCCTGCCTTTGTGGAATGGTAAGAGACACGCTTCCAAGAAGTCCAGACAGACGGACTGAATTAATACGAGTGTGTTTAATCTTCCATTAACATCCATCTGAATGGAAAGCGGTTTTATTAGGAAATGCCACGGGGGTATTTTTTTCGATAGCATCGCAGAGTAAATGCACCTGTGCTGGAAGAACTTGAACGTTATCGGATTTGTCGGAGATTCCGCTCGTACCAAACAAACAGCTGTAACGCTAAAATAAATCACGTAGACATTATTCGTTTTTTTTGGATACGACGTGGCGTAGGATTTTGCGCAGGCTAATTATAAACGGGGCTGAAAACCATATGTGCTGTCCGTCCTGTTAAACCTTCCTTCCTGCTTTCCTTCCCTCGTTCTCAGAATCTCTCGCTGACAGCGGGACAGGGGCATCCGTACTAACAAAACAAAACGCCGTACGGTCTAACCTGAAGAAATTTACTGGCTGGCTTTGGTACTCTGGCGACAATAATGCATTGTTTGAAGGAAAACCTTCGGGACCGAAGTCCTTGAACGCGCCTTTCTTTAGCTCCTACCGAGACGCCGTCGGTTTCGACCTCTCACACAAAAGGAGCTGTTTTTACAACAAGCTTATTGGCATAGTTTGCTTCCAACGATTTCATTGAAAAGAGAGCGGTCTGGCTTTGGATCAAAGGTGCGACGATATACTGCTGTAACTAACAGACTGTCACGATAAGGAAAGCTAGCTTAGGTTATATAGACAAACCGAGATATCTAGCAGTCTTCCGAGGAATTCTTCTTAGAAAGAAGACGAACGTGGAGTTCTCGTAAGAACCTGCGTACTGTACGCTGGATTTTTAAGGCACCAAAAAAAAAAAAAAGTTCAGCACGAACATCATGTACGAATCTGTACAAGACAGTTTTGTAAAGTGCAAACGTTAGCTTGGACTGTTGTGACTTTACACTCAATCTCAGACGTGTAGACTGCAAATGAAGAGCAAGACCACGTTACAAAAGTCACTTATCAGCATGTGATCATTGATTTACCTTGTCGGGAAAAAAAAAAACCCCCGCCACCGTAGTGCGAATAAATTCTACCGATCAGAAGGATAAATATGATGCTGCTTGCATTTTCGTTCTGTCCTGCCCCAAGCGCGTCTCTCCAATCCTACGTCTCTCACATTATCGCACGTGCCGAGTATGTTCATTTATAACATCGTCCTTTTGAATTCTGGACTCTGATTGGTTAGAAGCTGTTGATTAATTCTCTATAACATTTGCGCTCATTGTAATATTTTACCGTAAGGCTTTCGGACTCGGGTTCAGTCTCGTCACCTGTTCCGCGTCGACTCGGACGTGGTCATTGGTCTGGAGAAAGAGTCTGCATGAGTAATGTCGTCTTTTCCTTTTAGCATGCACAAAGTCTGCCCGTCTTCCGGAAAACAGCTTGTTCAGGAATGAAGATAACGAGCTGAAATAAAGTCGGAAAGGTGTTTGACGGATAATCCCGATCTTGGACTCGACTTGACAATGGCGGCCTGGATCAGAGCTCTACGTTACCGTTTCTGTAGTGACAGCCGACACGGGGACTTTATGCTTTTATACGTTTTCCTTGGCAACATGACAAGTTGCATATCATTACTTCAAAAGGGAGAGGAAAAAAAACACACAAAACAAAGTGTTTTATTCTGTCTGTTTCGGACACGTGACTGCCTGCACAAGTTAGCGTAGATAAGAGCATTTGATGGAAGTGCTGCTACAGTATGTGACGTCTGTTTGAGGTTAACGAGTGATAACCTTTGATGTTAGTGTACTGTACGTTTAACAATGCAGATATTAATAGTAAAAACAGATTAAAGGTCTGATTAAAGGCTGCGCTGGGTTCCTCACACTTTGGATCAGCGAATCCACTGAAAGTTCACAGGAACTTTCACCATTTCAGCACACTACTAATGTTAAACGTGACCATACAGGGCAATACAAAGCTCGCCAAAACACACTGAAATCGTACTTTAACGAGAAACCTAAGAGGAGGTTCATCGTTCTGATACGACGACGACGACGACGATGACGACTGGCTTCCCAATTCAGAATCCTAAAAGGTGAAATGATCTAAAACCAGCTGGGAAAGTTTCAGGCAATTCTCTGTTATCTTCTCGAAGCTGCCAAAACGGCAACGTGGAAGTCTTTCCATATCTATATTGGGATTTCCTTGGGTGTGCTACGGGTCACATCAGGAAGCTCGGAATGGCAGTGACTTATTTTCTGTTGTTGTTGTTGTTGTTGTT
>JAOVYU010000015.1:6749688-6760138 GCA_025674565.1 Synodontis membranacea | reverse complement strand
ATATATCAACATTTTTATCAACTTCACGTGTGTTATTTGTTTGCCTCTTCTACATTTTTTCATGCACTTTATGTATACCCCCCCACTCATGATCCATGATTTCATCTCGTGCATGTGTGCATTGTTGTTCATTTTTCACGTGATTTGTGCCCCCCCCCCAATAAATTCATATTTTTTTTCCACGTGCCGTGTGTGTATTTGTATTATCACATGTAATAATCGAAACATAATTCATTTATGTTCCAGAGTGATTTTTTTATTATTATTTATTTAAACACAGTTCATTCTTTCCTTTACATGAGATCCTTTAAAAAAGAAAAAGAATTTATTTAAAAAAAAAAAAAACAATTAATTAAATTTCACATAGGTCACATAGATCATGTGGTTTATTTGTTTATTTATTTATGTATTTAGTTTTCACGTGGTGTTTGTTTGTTTACCCGTGTTCAGCTCTGCATTTTCTCCGTATAATGTGGTGAAATGCACCCTTGTATGTTTTTTGGGGTTTTTTCGGTAAGGATTTTTTTTTTCTTTCTAAATCCATTGGTCTGTTTTAGGAGCTAGGGTGCGCTACCTAAACTGTAAAAAGCCTTTTATTTAGCAGGTGAAGTGCACTTGTGTAATGGATAGGGAGCCATTGGGAGCAGAGGGATGAGAATCCTGAGGATGTGCCTCTGTGCTGAGTTAGGTGTCGCGTCAGAACTGTATTTTACCAGCAAAAGGTGTATAAATATAAAGGATAACATCACATAGAGAGTTATAAGATGCCCTGTTGTACTGTATAGAGCAGGTATTGAGTTGCCTCTTCACGGCGTCAGGGTTCGATCCGGGGCTTGGATTTATTTCGCAGTCTTTGGAGTTTCACATGTTCTTCAGGTGTCCGTCTGGGTTTCCTCCAGGTTCTCCGGTTTCCTCCCAGTTTCCCAAAAGCAAGTGATTGTATTGGCTCCAGGTTTAGATTGCCTCCAGGTGTCAATATGTGTACATGGTGCCCCGTGACGGATCCTATCCATGATCAGTGTTTCCGGGATAAACTCTGGATCCTGACCAGGATTCAGCACGTACTGAAGATGAAAGAATGAAAGAAATAGCAAAATAATGCGAATCAGTTTGACTCATCTGTTTAAATAAACATATATATATTGCACATTTAAAGACAATAAGTGTGGACCAAAGTGCTGTATAGTAAGAGCAAATAACTACAAAGCAAAATTAAATAAATGGCAAAAAATATATATATATATAAAAATACTAAATCAGATGAATACGAGAGCTCGACAGATCTTAAAAAGGCTCAGACGTCTAGGAGAATGAATAGGTTTTATATATTAGATTAAAAAATATCTACCGTTTATTTCAGGAAAAAAAAGTCCATGCTGTTCGATTGAAAAAGCTCGGTTATTTTGAACCTCGTTTGAGTCTGAATCGTTAAACACAGCTGGTTCGAAGATTTTAAGACGGCTTTAAAGTGAGCACAGAAGAGCGGTGCGCCATCTCCGACCTGTTGCTGTTTACAACCTAATATCAAGTATGTGAAGTCGTTGGCCTTCCGAAGAGTCGTGGAACAGTATTAAAGTTCTAGTATTAAAGATTAAAATACAATAAAAACCGTTTGTGCTTTGGGCCCTACGGACCTCATAATCCCGCACGTTGAACTGAAATGAACTTGAGCGAACTGAAACGCTTCTTTCAGCACTTTTTTTTTTTTCCCTTTGTACAGATGCTTAAAGCTTTGACCCAGATTTTAGCGTCCGACCCCAGCTGTGGTCGAGACACAAATGTGCTGTGTTAGTGCTTAAATTTCCTTGGAACAGAGAGAGAGAGAGAGAGAGAGAGAGAGAAGTGGAATTAAATCTTGGTCATTCTCATGCTGGCGTCATGGCCCTGTCCGGAAGTTTTGAGTCTCTCAATATAAACAAGAATCGGCCGTATAACTGCCGAAATGAAGAAAAGTACGCTCACGTCTGTCATTAACATTATCTATGAGCTCCAAAAGTGCAGAAGGAAAGCTAATTAGATGTTTCTTTGCGTTATCAGGTGTATGAAGGGGGTGTATGGATAATTTGCATGCAGTTATAACTCATTAAAAAAAAAAAAAGCTCTTTTCTTTTTTTTTCTTTCTTTTTTTTTGAAAAGAAAGTTTTATTATGCACACCCAGGAGAAATATCTGGAGGAGCTAATGAGAGTCCTAATGAAATAGCAACTGACTCATTTGCATAGGATTCATTACAATGTCACAGCTTACAAGAGCACTCTTTAAGACTAACAAGACACTAGTGAAATTACAATCACGTTATTGAGCATAATCTCCAATGACTAAATCAGTTCTCGCACTTTTCCTAGCCGTTTAAGAGATGGTGATGCAGCTCTATTAGCCGTCCGTTCATTTGAAGTCGCACCTGCGTACAGTGTTTGAGAATCCTCTAGTGAGCGTTCGAACCCACAGAGACGCAGCTTCGTTTTCTCATATTTATGTCATTCAGTCGGGCTTCAAGGTCTTAACGTACTACGTTACACACTGTACAGTAGAATGGTTTAACAGTATTTCAACCCAGATTATCCGTCTTAAAGCTTCGCATAGCGGATTTCATTCCCTCCCGTATGTCGTAACATGACAGCGGAAAAAAAAAAAAAGGTAACTCTTTGATCTTGATTCTCGATTTTGTGCTGAAAAGCCTACGAAAGCGGTGTGACCGTTCAAAGCGGTGAAATAAAACGCAGATGAAAAGCGACACCCTGCGTAACGTTAGCCTCGCTAGTTTTAGCAAAGCTCCGAGTGACTCGCAGTGAGGAACCGCAGTGTGAGGAGAGGTTTATGGAAGGAGTCTCCAGTGTCAGCACTTTGCAACACTCAGCAGTGAAGATGTTTATTTAGCTAATGGTTTTACAAAATCTCCAGGACAGAGGAGTTTACTCTTTGCGATTTCTCGCTGACGTGACAAGAAGGCGAGGGAATGACAAGCATCTCCAGCCAAAACTAGCATGACCCAGCCCAGTAACTCTGACTGTCTGGATAAAATACAGCACACAGCTCTATAGGAACTCACCATCATGTGCGTGTTTCCATTACGAGCTCTGCGTTATTGTGTGCGTCTGCTGTTGTGTGTCTGTTTTATTGTAGTGTATTTTTTTTTCTCCGTCCAATCCAAGGAACAGGATTTTGTTAACTGTGCTGTGGACATTCCGCGACATTAAATATGTCATTGTTTAATTAATGCGAAAATATATAACTGTTATATAACTTAGTCGCTGTGGTTTAATTCAGTTCTGGATGCACCGTTATTGGAAAATAATCAACTTCAGTATGGTAACAATAACTTGTTTCATTCCTTGCAAATCACCCACACCTCCATCCTCGCGTTTTTAAACGTCTTTCCCTGGACGCTCCATCAGCACACTGACTGCGTGATCAATAGCAATATCTAAACGCTCCCTGCAGATACCGATGAAACAAGAGCGGTAACTCAAACCCTGGCGCTGTTACCGTCCGGATAACGAGCTCTGACTGCCACACAAATACACACAGCCTATTAGAGAGGCTGCGCTCCTGTCTGCTAGTACCGTGTACACGTCTCATTATTATTTTGTTCGCTGGGCAGAAATAGACGCGTATGTACTGTGTGAGGAACCTCAAAGATAAACAGCCTTTGTAAGAGAAGGAACCCGGCTGGGATGCGATAACGCTGTTTAGGGCTGAATACACATGTATGTAGAAAACACAACACATGCAAAAATATTCATATATGCAGCGGTGACACATCTGTAACACAAGTGTAACATTGATTCTGTCATGTAGCTTGAAATCAGTCATGTTGAATCGTACATATACAGTATGGCTCAGGCAGCGATCAAACTAACCACAGCTATATTCTCGCAAAAACATGAAATACGCTCACCAAATACTGTATAAAGGACTTCTTTTCTTGAAGTCGTTTAACACGTTTCAGGGATTCAAAAAGTTATAGTGGATCCTTTCCTTTTCCACAAACTTTGTTTCTGAATCAAATCAAAACCAACGAATCACTCGAATCAACTCGAATCAGTCTAAAGATTCACCCCATAAATGTTCTCAGTTATCTTCAGAATAATTTGCACTCTTGGGAAAGATGGGCTGTGGTTAATATGTTTAATTTCACGCGGAAAACCTAACCGAAGGAAATAGGACAATTTATCACAAGTATTGGCACCAAGTTCTGTATGACTCGAATCCAGTCTTGGTCTCGAGTCCAGACTTTCGCGGAATATAAGATCATGATCCTAGTGGAATTTGATTTAATTAATATCCAAGTTCATTAGTGTTTTCTTTCTGATTTGCTGTAAGATGGACTTATTCTTGCTTATCTTTAGTGTTGAGTTTGTCCGCCGCACGTCTCCTGAGACGTAATTAAGTAAATAAATGAACAGAAATCTTTGGTAGTCATTTTAGTATATCTGGAAGGCATTTCATTATAAATAGACGGTTCAACAGTTTTCCATTTTATACTCCGTTGCGTTTAGACTCTGTGGATGAACATGAATATAGATTTTTTAAAAAAAAAAAAAAAAAAACCCTTAATAATCTTATTAATAATAACAACTGTGTATTGTCTTGTTTCTTTGTCCGACGGCGTGCTAAACATCGTCTCAGTGTAAAAGAGCACATCATCGTCCCGACTTCTCTTTTTCTCTCTAAGGAAGAAGCTTCTAGTGTCATCGTGTCTGTATTTTCCTAAGAAAATCGTTTTCATAGTTCTCGAAAGCAAGAAGTGTTCGTGCTTCTGCCTCCATGCAGGAATAGACTTGCTGGCTGGCAGCATTGTGACTCTGAAGTTACTGCCACCGTTTACGAGAATATTTAACAAAGTGGTTTTGTAAAAATAGTCGTTACGATAATCAGAACGATTTCAAATTTTCACCTCAAGAACTGATCAATTCATTACTTTTCCGCTACTCATAAGAGATTTCTTCAATTGCATTTTCTTCCAAAATGAGAATATGTAAAGCATATCTAAAGGATATTTTAAATAATACAAACACACGGCCGTTTTATTGGTTCCTATAAGGTTGCATGTTTATAAAATGTCACTGTATGCAAAAAGAAAGCGATTTTAACATTCTTCAAACCCGGAAAAGAAACACCTTTCTGCTTTTAGAGTCAGTACAGGTTGTACAGGCCATGATTGCATTTCAGTATGACATGACTGCAACACGCTGATGAAAGTGTTTAATTCTTAAAAAAACAAACAAACAAACAAACAAACAAACAAAAAGGTCCCTGAAATGAAGGTTTTCTGCACATCAGAAACAAAAAAAAACACCACCATCATGTTTCACGTTTTTCACCAGCGCGATTGCTTTTTTTTTTTTTGCTGTGGCGCAGAGACTTCTCCATGGAAAATGAAGTTTTTTTGTTTTTTTTTTCATGCTTTGCGTTTTATATGCTAACGAACACGAAAGACATTCAGCTGAGATCTCTGTCAAACACGGCCCGACCTTTTTTTTTCTTTCCACGGCGAGGCTGACGGTCTCCAAGAGATGTTTAAGACCCCTGTGCAGAGTTAGACGTAGGGTGAAGTTGACGTGTCTCAGCCACTTCTCGTGAAAGACATGCTGACTTGTGGTCATGATTAATGCAGGGTATTTCAGTACTTCTGCTTTTCCTTGTCTACTAAGGAGGCACGCGTCATAATTGGCTGCACACGTTGAATAATCTGGACTTTGTCTAGAAGTGATCGTATTTGGGTTTTTTTTTTTTTATATATAATCTAATCACGAGCAGTGGATTATGATCATTTCGGTTCTCTTGAAGATGCAGTGTGTCCGCCTTTAAGGCGTTCATTTTTGCAGGGCAGACAGGTTTAACATCGCAGCGACGCAGAGCTAATGATAGAGTAGTGCTTTAACACGTTTAATTTTCAGAAATAAGCTAATTGAGACTTTTTTTTGTGTGTAAAGTCAAAGTGTTACATCAAGTTTAATTAGTCGTGATGAATAAGGCTGCTAAGTGAAATGCGCGATTAATGATAAACAAATTAATTCGCACGTTGATTTAGATTAGGAGAGTAATTAGAGTGTTCTTTTGTGATTTGTGGACACAGCGTCTGTTCCCTCAGGGGGCTCAGGGGAAGAGCAGAAAGACGGCAAAAGAGAGAGAGAGAGATACGTGGGATTTTTTCTCTCCTGCAGGCCTCGTTTAATTACGTCTATCAAAAACCATTCAGATGTGCACTGAATATTCTGTGTATCGAGAGGGAGAGAGAGAGAGAGAGAGAGAAGAGCAATATCATCATGCCTTATTGTCCTGTCTGATGCACTGCGTTTAATTTTCTCCTTCCTGAGAATTAACTACCCGTTCCCCCGGTGGGGTCTGACCCGAGTCTGCTCTTAAGCAATCAGGCCAGTTGTATTTCTCAGAAGTCTTTAGCTATGCTTCGAAATGAGCTTTGATTTTTTTTTTTTTTTTTTTTTTTTTTTTTTTACGCAATCACTCGTCACTGACTAACAATAGACACGAGGGCTCATGAAGGTTCAGAAAAACTCTCCTTTGTGTTCCTGAAGTTTCAGACGGCTAAAATATACTTTTCTCACAGAGTTAATAACTATAGTAAGGCAGTGTGTGGTAGTAGTAGTAGTAGTAGGCCTAGTAATCACTTCTTAAGTAAGGAATAAAACGTTTCAGGGGATGGAATTAAAGGAAAACATCTCAAACACAGCTACAAGTAATGACAGGGTAATGCGCTGTACAGAGATACAGAGTAGCATAGCAGATCTCTTTTTCTCAATAAGAACTGATCAGAATGCAGAATTCAACAGAACTATGGTATATCATGATGGTTGCTTCTATCATGATCGATCATTGCTTTCACACGCAAGTATTTGCACCCATCCATCCGTCCATCCATCCTTTCGGCCGCTCCCGTTAGGGGTCGCCACAGCCGATCGTCGTCCGCGGGTCAGATTCGGCACATGTTTTTGGCACCAGGACGACAGTGACTTGTGAAACCCCAGCAGCTTGGGTTTTTCTGTTCGAGCACCCGGCTGTGATGACCGTATCATCACCTGGATTTGAACTTGCGATCTCCCAGCGATAGGGTGAACGCCTTCCCCGTTACGCCACTCGGGATTCAAGTATTCAAGTGCATTTCCACATTTCGAGCCAGTATCATTACCCGTATCGAGTATCAGGAAGCACTCTGTAGTCCTGTTTACTTTTAGCTCAGTGGTTATATTTGACACGTTCATTCTTTCGTATCAGGCCTGTTCCTGCTCGTAATGCTCAGGCCGTCCTTTGAAGGCGCATTAACACGGCGAGGATGCGCTGCTCATCTTTCATAAGCTGAGATAAATACATTTGCACGCTCTTCTTACCAGCAGCGCCTTTCTGAGAGACAAAAACGGTGTGCTTTACTGTACTTGGATCTGATGATTGATGTTCAGACCAGTCTCCAGAATCCCAAGGTCACAATTCTGGACAGTGTTTGATGGTTAGAGGATGAACGAGGGAGAACACCATTAAGATAAGCGTCTAATGTATTTGGCTTAAGTGGTGTTTGGACAGGATTACGTTTCCGGGCCCACGTCTGTTAAGTGATGCTGCTGGAGGACGTCTGTATTAATTATGGTCAGTTCTTATGGGGTAAGTGATCACATATGCATTTGTTCATTTGTTCATTTGTTTTAAGGCTTGAATCATTAGTAGGTCGCATGACAATAACATGTAAGTGGGCTGTACTTGTGCTACTAACTTCCAGAAGCTTTGCTCCTCTGACACGTCCTTTTTCAACGTCTTTTTTTTTTTTATTGTTCTGCATTTTAAACCCAGCTTGATTTATTTTCTAGAAGGTGAAATACAGTGTGATCTTTCCAGTTGTACACACAGTCTGTAAAATATGCCAGTATGACAGTTATAGATAGGACTAAAATCCCAGAGGTGCCTCTCTAATAACATCACAACCTCCACTTGGCAAACTAATCTAATCCGAATACAGCTTTTAGGGCTAACCCTAAAAACTCCACTAAAACAGATCGTGCCGTACTTCAGAAACATCCCTTGTTGCTGAAGGCAACGAGGGATGAAAGCGAGAAAGCATTTGTGTCCATGCAGGACCTTCGCAAGTGAGAATGGGAGCGCCTGGCTGGCCACGTTCCAAATCAGATAATGCTCCCTCCCAGGAAGGGCGTCCATTCTGTGCTCGCTTGCACCGCAGTTCCCATTTCGACATGCTTGTGTTCGACTTCCCTTCTTTGAGGGGGGGGAACAGGAAGCAGGAATAGACAATGATGAAATGCGTCTAAGATTAGCAAAGGCGGATCTTTTTTTTCAGCATCTTGAGAAGGCTGCACGATTCGAATTGTTTTTTTGTTTTTTTTTATCTGATGTGTCTAGCTAGATCTCAAAGCAATTACCTAGTCTCTCCATTTTTATGCTTCGGATCTGTATTCGTGATTTGATTGCTTTTCAGTGCAGCGCCACTGCAACAGTGTCACTGATGAAAGTGAAATGAAGTGCATTTGGAAATTCTTTAAGAGACTGATTTTTTTACATTTTTTTTTTTTTTTACTAAAGTGACAAGGAGATCAACTCCAAAACAAAGCAACCACTGAAAAGTAGTTCTCGATAGAGCTAGCTAGTTCGCTAGGATTTTTAACAGTGACGTAAAACAGAGCAAAATTTTAGCCAGTCATTTATTTTGGTAGTGATTTTTCTTTTGTTTTTATTATTTTGTTAGTTTCGTCTGTGACTGCGTTGATACCCATATGCTGCAGATTCAATTCCAGCCGAGGAAATTCTTTTCTGATCATTTGCTAATGCTGAAATCACAAAATTCTAAATGAACTTTTAAAAAAAAGACACAAAAAAAAGTTGGCAATTAATGTAAGAAGTATACAGAATAAGAGGATAGTGGGTGACTATCTGTAAGTAGTTATGAACCACTTTATTAATTTGTAGCACAAGGCACTTTACGAAAGTAAAATATTAAAACAATCATTTTTATTGAATTTTTTATTTAATTTTAATTGCTTGATTATAGTAGATATAAATCCTGAGGTTTGAGGAAACACCTGGGTTTAAGGGTAAAGACGAACAGACGAACGATAAACCACGACCCTGCAGCGTGATTAAATCATGTTAATGACATACAATTGCTGGCGATCCTTTTATCTCTCCACAGTATTCCTCATCCTTTCTAATTGGGTCATTAACTGGTGTGTGGATGTTCCTTATGGACCCATCGAGCTTTGCGGTGTTTTGTTTGGGACTGAAAAAGACGCACCTGGAGCTTGACCTTAATCATTTCATTATGGCTGGCAGGCTCTGGGAGGAAGAGTGGAATGTGGATGGAGGAATAATTTGCTGAAACAGCGGAATAACCACGAAGGGCTGAGGAGCACGTTACATTAAGCGTTCCGATGTTGATGTCGGCTGAGAATCGATTCGCTGTTCGTGTGTGTTTGCGCTTAATGGATGATGTGCTAGACTGGCAGTTACTTCGAGTCTGTTTACATGATTCATTCGAACGATTTTTATAAAGGAAAGTTTATATTTCGGTGACCAAGAAAGAAAAATCATCTGAAGGAATGCCTTTTAAAATTAGGACTGTGAACTGTTTTTTTTTGCTTTGTTTGTTTGTTTGTTTATTTGTTTTAAGACAAAAGTGACAAAGAGTGAGACCAAAAGAGATAAAAAAAAATTTGAAAGACAAAGGGAGTGAGAGAAAGAAAGAGAGAGAGAGAGAGAGAGAGAGAGAGAAGAGCAATATCATCATGTCGTCCTGTGCTGTCTGATGTGCCAGTGTAATTTTCCCAGTAATTAACTACCAATTAACTACAGAGAGAGAGAGAGAGAGAGAGAGAGAGAGAGAGAAACAAAGAGAGATAGACTGAATGCGAAAGATGAAAAAGAGATAAAGAGAGAGAGAACAGAGAATGACAGAGGAAAAAAGAGAAAGGGAGACGAAGGGAGACACAAGGGGAGAAAGTCAGGCAGGCAAAGAGAGAGAGAGAGAGAGAGAAAGAGAGAGAGAGAGAGAGAGAGAGAGAGAGAGAGAATATAGAAACAAAGAGAGATAGACTGACTGAGAAAGACAAAAAGAGATAAAGAGAGGGAACAGAGAATGACAGAGAAAAAAAGAGATTGAGGGATGAAGGGAGACACAAGGGGAGAAGGTCAGGCAGGCAAAAAGAGAGAGAGAAAGAGAGAGAGAGAGAGAGAGAGAGAGAGAGAGAGAGAGAGAGAGAGAGATTGCAGACAGGCAAAGAGAGAGAGAGAGAGAGAGAGAGAGAGAGAGAGAGAGAGAGAGAGAAAGATTGCAGGCAGGCAAAGAGAGAGAGAGAGAGAGAGAGAGAGAGAGAGAGAGAGAGAATAGGGACACAAAAAAGAGAGACGGACAAAGAAAGACAGATAAAAGAGAGACAGAGGGATTGCAGACAGGCAGAGAGTGGGAGAGAGTCAGTGAGAGAGAGAGAGAG
>JAOVYU010000015.1:6632992-6647446 GCA_025674565.1 Synodontis membranacea | reverse complement strand
ATGGGGGTTTACTGTATTGGAAATTCACCAAGACTTTTTTTTTTTTTTTTTTTTAATATATAGAAACCTTTTCGTATCTAGTTTGCCCTCCTGACTGTTTAAGACGTAATAAATGCTTTGTTTACCCGTGCTGAAAAGTTTTGCCAACTTTATAAAGTCTGTGCTTAAAAATGTACCACTGGAAAAACTTCCTGTAGGTGCTAGGTCGAGGGGAAAAAAAACTCCCAGGTGTGAAAGGAGTCTTATTGGATTCCTCATCCGACACGCCATATTGTTCATTTGTGTGCTAGACCGTGTAGTAGTGTTCAGTGTGTCTGTCCATGCATGTGTGTGCTGAGCTGAGCTGAGCTGGCTGTCTCATAGGCTGTAGCAAAACAAAAGCTTTTCTTTGCTCGGTTTCTTCTAAATCACACGTCTGTGCTCAGTGCCGAATTCGAATTTGTATAGTTTCTCCTTCTCGTCTATTTCGCTGCTAACCCGAGGGCTTACCTTTTGGTGTTCCTCCTCAGGTGGAAAGTCTCCAAGCTCTTATCAGAGACAAAACCGAGGACTACAGCACTCTGCTCTTGGTTAAGGAGCAGTGCCAGCGTGACTTGGAGGACCGCAACGAAGAGATCGATAAGATGGCGTCTCGCATCCGCGAGCTGGAGCAGGCTCTCCTGAGCAGCGCCGAGGCGGCCCGGGCCGTCACACAGCTGGAACAGGAGCTGCAGAAAGCACGCAAGAGCCTGCAGGACCTCTCTCAGGTACCGCAGTTATCACCAGTTATGTTGTGACGAAGCCCAAAACAAACTGCGCTACAATTCTTTTATCTGTTCTCAGTTTTCTATCATTTTGATGATGATAAAGCTGTAATATACCTTTCTGTGCTATAGGATAAAGAAGCCCTGCAGCAACAGCTGTACTCTAATAAACTCCAGATCTCAGCCCTGCAGTCCAAGCTGGATGAGACGAGGCACCGCTTCCCCGACCCTGGGGCCGACCCCAACCTCAGAGAACAGCTAGAGACGCTCCAGCGGGACCTGCAGGGCAAGGAGGAGCAGGTGAGGGTGCTGAGCGCTACCATGGTGTAGTTGTTCATCGTAACTCGCAGAATCAGCAAGTGTAAATTGTTTTGGAAGCGTTTTTAAAAAAAGATGGACTTTTCTGAAACTGCGTGTAGGTGGAGGTGCTGCTAGAGCGAGTGGAGGTGCTGGAGAAATCTCTGGCAGTGAAAGAGGAGGACATCAGGCAAATCTCGCTGCAACTGGAGCTCAAAACTAACGAAAGCATAGCCAGGGAGGAAGAGCTGCTCCTGCGCGTCACTGAGCTACAGGTAAACGTGCACACGCACACACTCGTGCACATATTCGGGGCAAATCAAGGATACCGGACACATAACTGTGTAGTGCTGCTCTAGGAAAATAATCAGTGACCGGATGGCGTGATGAAGCGGAGTTATTAGTCTTGTTTTTTTGTGGCAATGCCGCCATACAACCCATGTGAGTAGGCTGTTACTATGGAAAAGCTAACTCATAAATAGATTAATACGAACCTGCGATTTGCAGCTGCATCGCTGTCAGAGATGCTGTTGTAGCACCACACATTCCGACCAATCAGAATCGAGAATTCAGCAGCGCCGTTCAGTCTGGGTGCGCCGATACCTTTCGTGTAGTTGCATGTGAGGAAAGCGTTCTGAGAGGCTGACTGGATTTGTTGCTCTGCAGGAGACGGTGAGCACACTACGCAGACAGCAGCAGGAAGAAGAAGACACCTTGGCACTGCAGCTTCCTGCTGCCCTGCTGGAGGAGAAGAACCTGGAGATCGACCAGCTCAACCAGCAGGTTCTCCGTCTGCAGCAGGAGCTGGACAACACCAAAGAGAACAAGGTGACCGTTTATTCATTTGAGAAATTAATTTGAGTTTGGCGTCCGTGACTAATCGTGGCGTCGTGTGACAGACCGTGGAGGAGAAGCAAGCGGACATCGAAGATCTGCGCGCTCAGATAGAGCGACTCCGTGGCGACCAGGAGCGTCTGCGTCAAGCCAAGGAGGAGGAGACGGAGCAGCTGCACGAGGTCATCCACAAGCTACAGGAGGAGCTGAACCAGCTCGACCCCAACCGGCACGAGGTCAGCGACCCCAACACGGACAGTCCCGAGCCTCCCGATTTCCCCTGGTCCCCTCGACCGCAGCACAGCGCCGAAGAAAGCCTGTGTCACGAGCTGAGCAGCCAGACGCTTCAGAGCTGTCGCACCAAACTCCGCGAACTCCAGGTGGACCTAGAGCGCTCAGCAGAGGAGAAGGAGGCACTTCAGAGATTGCTTCTGACCCAGGAAGAGCAGTACGGACAGCAGGTGGAGGCGCTGAGCCGCAGCCTGGGAGAGGAACGAGGTAGGCTCGTGCTCCTGGAGCAGGAAGCTGGAGAGCTGAAGCTCCAGTTGGGTGAGAAGGAGGCCGAGATGGAGAATCTCCAAGATCGCATCCGAAAGCTTGAGGACGGAGACAGGAATCTGAAAGACTTGGAGCTCCGGCTGAAGAAAGCCGAGGAAAGGAGGAAGGAGGCGCAGCGGGAGACGACCAGGTTGAGTGAGGAGGCTCAGAAGCACACGGAAGAGCGAGAGAGGACTGAGGGGCGGCTGGCCGAGCTGCAGCAGAAGTCCGAGGACGGAGAGAGAACCGCTGCACAGATGAGGCTTCAGGTCACAGAGCTAGAGGAGAAGCTTCAGCAGCAGACAGCCGACATCACCATCTTGGAGACGGGCAAGAAGGAACTGTATACAGAGAAACAGGGTCTTCAGAAACGTGAAGGCAAACTCCAAGAGGAAATAGAGAAGCTGAAACAGGAAGTGTCAGCGAAGAGCAGTCAGATACAGGAACTTAGCATGCAGCTGGAGGAGAGGCTGGCTAAACAAGAGGAGACACAGAAAGAAGTCCTGGTGAGATTCTCATTGTGGTTTTATTTAATAGCAAAAATATTAAAAACAGAATCTGGCTTTTTTTCCCTCAGTAAATCCAAGTTGTGTTTTTTTTTTTTTTTTTTTTTTTTTTTTTTAAACCTGTCTCGGCTTACATGTGTTGAACAAATTACATTTCAAGCTATATAACTTGAACTGTGAACTGACAGAATGGTGTGTTTCAAACGTTCTTATTTATAGCCATGAATGAATCGGTTAATGGTTAAGCATTAAAAGGAAAATGTCTTCGCTAGACTTGTTAGTTGCCCATCCAGAAATTTGTAAGCAAACAGCTGTAGCGGGAGCTGTATATGTTTTAGATGAATTCCCCTGCTCTAAAGCAATCATGTGCGTGCGTGCGTGTGTGTGTGTGTTCGTGTTTAGATACACGTCATATTTGGCAGTTTGCCTGGAACGAGTTTCAGTCAGGCATCAGAATAATTGGCCACAGATTCCCCAGATGCAGTCTAGTAAAGGCTCCAGCACAGAGGAAAAAATGTGTGGCGAGCTCAGCCCATACCGCTCACAAAGTCTTTACTCACTCAGGAAGTACACCAGAGAAAGAGGAAGTTTTTAAAAAGTTGTTTCATTTTCTTTCTTTGCATTTTTATTTTTATTTTATTTTTTTTAAGTAGAAAGCTTGTTATCCTTTAGGACGACTGAGAAAACAAAACAAGGCTCTGGATTGGACATAACTCTGGTGTTTATGTAAAGCAGTGCAATAGCGAAACTTTAGGAGTTGCAGACTGTTTCGTTTTGCATGCTCCGAGTGACTGGTTTGCAAGAGACAGTTGATGTTTTACAGTAGACACC
This sequence comes from Synodontis membranacea, assembly GCA_025674565.1. NCBI lineage: Eukaryota > Metazoa > Chordata > Actinopteri > Siluriformes > Mochokidae > Synodontis > Synodontis membranacea. The sequence continues at coordinate 6,643,698 of JAOVYU010000015.1, read as the reverse complement.
TGGTAGGTGGAAACGTCTCTGCTTTACTTTCTTTCTCGTGTGCAGGACATGCACGGATAAAAATAAGCCTCTTGCATCAGACATGACCCGATTTCCTTTTTTTAGATGGTGGTGATGTCTGTCTTTTTTTGTGTGTGTGTGTGCACGCCGTCACCAGACGTGTGCCGAGGAGACCCTGGGTAAAGCCGAGGCAGCTTTGAGAGAAAAGGAGGAGAAGTTGGTTCATCTGAGGTTGCAGCACGATACGTTGCGAGCAGAGCTCGCTGCGGTGAAGGAAGGCCTGAGCAGCAGTACAGAGAGAGCCGAGAAACTACAGGAGGAGGGGCAGGTGAGTGGCGTGACAGAGGTCTGTATAGATGGAAGTCGGTGAGGGTTAAATAGGAGTGAAAGAGAAATCAGTTCTTAGATGACTTCTTTCAGGCAAAAAGCAGAAAATGTCAGCATGAGGCGTTTCCTTGCTAGACATTTTATGCCTGTGAGACGACTTGTACCCTTCTCCCTAATCAACCCCCTCTGTTAGACAAAACAAAGAGGTGGGGCTGAGCTGCTGAGCCCCAGTCCGAGAAAAAATTCTGAATCATAAAATTTAAACTTGCAATCGCACATTTTGTGATTTAAATTTTTAGTCATTAAGTGCTTAATGTTCTGATATTTAATTGGAAAATTTAACCCAAATCCTCTTGACATCCAGACAAAGGACCGAGCTCTGGCTGATCTAGAGGAACATAACCAGCATCTTCGGGCCGAGCTGCGCGGCTTGCAGGACGATCTGGAAGTGCAAGAAGAGGAGCTGGCCTACCAGCAGAGGGAGTTAGAGGAGCTGCGGCAGCGCTGCAGCCATCAGGAGCACTGCGAGCTCCACGTCTCCAAGCCCGAACAGCGCTTCCTGGACGGTCTGTCCCGCGACTCCACCCTCTCTTCTCCTGAAATGCTGCGGCGGCTGGAATGCAGCGAAGAGCGGCCGTCTCACCTCCAAGCGTCTCACTTGTCGGAGCTGAGTGGCCTGCGCAGCACCAGCCTGGAGCTGACTAGCAAGCACTCGCCCATGGAGAGAAATGAGCCGAAACGACCGCTCGCACTACTGCCAGAGACCGATCCACCCAGCACACACTCGCCCACCGCTTCCCCACACTCACTCTCCATGTCTGAGAACATCTCCGTGCTCGACTCGCTGGATGTCGAAAAGGTAAGTCAAAAATGAGCATTAGCGGCGGACCTGTGGCGTTAATGTGAAGTGTGTTGCGGCGGCAGATGAATGAATACAAGTTGGGTTCATTGGGGGGGGGGGCAAAAACGAATAGTAGAGGGGGCAATAAGATGATTGAATGTGGAGTGATTCTGTGATGGGAAAAGAGCACTCATAGCTTATCCTTTTTTTTTTTTTTTCTTTCTTTTTTTTTTTTTTTTTTTTAGGATCAAGAGCTGGAGAATCTGGATGATGTGACTCCATCTCGCTCTCCTCTCTCTACTAACTCCCCGGTGTCTGCACCAGAGTGGGCCAGCGATGGATACGGCAGCAGTGCGTGCACACACTTTTATTGATTGATGGATACCGTTCATGCAGTGCTTGTTTTGAGTTCTCAGTACGCACGCTGCTGTTTTACAGACGTGAGCTCCGAGCTGGAGGCCAAGCTGAAGCGGGAGCTGGAGCATACAGAGCGGCTGGACGCTCACTTTGTAGAGTACCTGCGCGACAGAGACATGGCACCCGCTTCTCGCTCCGACAGCGCAGCAGGCAGCCTGCATCACACCTACGAGCTGCTCTCACCTGAGCTACAGGTATACGCCTGGTAACCACACCTGTAACGTTACGTACATTCCTTCTCCTTTGCTCCGTGCTTTAACGCTGTCTGGGTGTCCAGGCCATGCTGAACCGTGTGTATCGCGAGAGCTGCAGGGTGCTGTCCCTGTCCCATCGACCTGCCCCTGCTGGACAGCCTCACCCAGACTCCGAGGAGGCTCCACCCCCTTCCTGGCAGAGAGAGAGGCGGGCCTTGCAGGAGACGGTGCTGTCGCTCAGAGAACTCCTCTGCAGGATGGCCGAGCGTGAACCCAAGGTCACTGACCTGATCCGGACCCAACAGTTTTGCCCAACGATTGTCGATAAACACAATGGTGAATAAACCGAGCCTTTTCTAACTCCTGTGTGTAGGCGGATGGTGACGTAGACTGGCGAACGGAGCTGTTGCAGGCCGTCCGGAGTGTGTTTGACAGCGAGAGGAAGTGGCTTCATGCGCAGCTTCAGGACGTCATGGCGACCAACACTGGCGTAGACTACACGGCCCTGCTGAAACACTTGGAGATGCTGCTGCAAAAACAGGTATTTAAACGTTGCCTGCTGTTTCGCGCTTTCTGTCAAGAACATTCCCGGTCACTCGCGTCTCTGTGACTGTATCTCCTTATGTTCTCACCCTACCCATCTTACGCTCTTTGCCTTAATCTGTCTCTCTCTCTCTCTCTCTCTCTCTCTCTCTCTCTCTCAGGAAGAGCAGCAGAAGAGGTCTATGGAGCAGTTATTAGGTGCAGACCGGAACAGTCTCCTGGCTGAAATCCGCAGTTTGCATGAGCAGCTGCACTCCTGCACGCTGCAGAGCCAGGAGCAGCTGCGAGAGCTGCAGAGCTCGCTCAGTGCTGTTCGTGAGGACGGTGCGCAGACGCAACAGCAGCTGCACAGTCAGGGTGATTTAAGCTAAATAAACTAATTGTATGCTTCGTTTTTTTTTTTTTTAATGCTCCTGTTGCTGTATCAAATCTTCAGCAAAAATTGTGTATCATACATGCTGTGTATCGTAAAGACATTTTCCACTGTTATGGGGATAGAATTATTTTTCTAGGTATAATGTCAATGTGTTTGCATGTGTGGGAGCAGTTGGAGAGCTGGAGACGCAGCTACAGCAGGAGCGAACGGCGTCTCAGGACCTGCGGCGCTCCCTGGAGGAGGCACAGTCCAGATCAACCGATCAGCATCGCCAACTGGAGGCAGAGCAGAAGCTGGTGTTGGAGATGAAGGTGGAGCTGGAGGAGTGCACTCGGCAGCTGCGTTTGTCCAACAAAAGCCAAGAAGAGCTACAGGCTCAGATCCACAAACTACGGTAAGTCTGTGTTTCCGTAGCACATTCAGATCAATAATCAGATCATGTGCCTAAAGAAATCAAAACGTTTTCTTTAGGCTGAAGCTGGAGAGTGAGGAGCAGGAGCATCAGGATTGTGCAGAGGTTGTGGAGCGAGAGCAGGCTAGAGTGGAGCAGCTCCAGGAGGAACTCCATCACGAGAGGCTCAGCAACAAGCGCACACAGGAGGAGCATGCGCACACCCAAGAGGTGCTCGTTTCATTACATTTTCTATAATGGCAGCTCTTACAGTCATGCAGCTGGAAAGTTGTTGATACGAGAGGAATAATAGCAGTCACCATGTGTGTGTGTTTATTTATTTATTAATTATTTTTTTGTCTTTTGTCTCTGCAGTCTTCGCGTGCCTCCCTGAGCGAGCATGAGAGGCGGCTGAATGAGCTGAACGCTGCACTAGAGCAGGAGCGCGTAGCCGTCCGTAACCTGCGTGCCGAGCTGCAGATTGAACAGTCCCGCTGTGAAGCCTTGCTGGCCCAGGAGCGAGAGCGCACAGAGCTAGCCCAGTCACGCCTGGATGAGGAGCGCTCGCACACTGCCGAGCTCTCGTGCACTCTCTCGCACCAGGCTCAGGAGCATGCTCGCCGCCTGGAAGAGGAAGTTCGCTCCCATGAGGCGGCAAGCGCCCATGACAGGAAGTTCATCCAGGAGCTGAGGGCGCAGCTGGAGCAGGAGCGGCACCAGACCGAGGATCTCGCCGCCACGGTTGAACGCCTCCAGGCCGAGGTACTCCAAGGGAAGCGCAGACTGGAGGAAGCAGCGCAGCAGGAAGCACAGAGAGGACAGGAGGAGGTCACAAGGCTGCGCTCCGCTCTAGAGGGCCTGCAAGAACAACGGGCAGAGGTGAGCCGCACCCTGGAGACAGAGAGACAAAGAGCCGCTCGGCTTCAGACAGAACTGGATGCCATGAAGGAGAAGATGAGGGAGGTGAAGGAAAAAGAGAGAGCCCGGGAGGAGCAAAGGGAAAAGCAAAGGTGGCGTGAGAAACAGGAACAGGATGACAAAGAGCGGCGGCAGGAGCGCACCAAAGAGAAACTGGTACGAATTTCCGATATAGCCGTGTAAAGGCAATACTACAAGTATTACAAAATGGCAAATTGATCTGTAGATCTAATTTAAAACCCTGCTGTGTGATTTTTGCTCCTGTGCAGCTGGAATTGGAGGCGTCACGAGAGCGAGATCAGCAGCGTTTGAGACAGCTGCAGCGGACTCTGGCTGACCTGGAGAAGCAAGAGAAGCAGCTGACTTCAGAACGCCTGCATAGGGACCTGCACACTACCGACAGCATCCGCATCACTCACACACAGGTTATACACGCGCACACAAACTGCTCACCAGCAGTTCCACAGCACGCGACTGTAGATGATCGACGAGCATTCGTTCACAGTGATGCAGACTCCTTATCTGTGCGTGTGGCTGTTCTAGGACTCGCCCTCTTCCTCTTCGTCCTCTCTGGTGGAGCGTGTTTTAAAGGAGAACTCAGAACTGGCGGAGCAGCTGGCAGCTCTGAGTGAGGAGAAGATCTCCCTCAAACACACCGTCTCCTGTCTGGAGAGAGACCTGCACAACCTCAAACGCAGTGAACAGGTACACAGTTCTTGTACTCGTCAAAACATGGCATGGTAATGTGCAGCTTGTTCACTGAATATTCTCTTTCCTTTTACTTCATCCAGAAGAAGTCTATGGTGCAGCTAGACCCATCTGTATTATCAGAGAAACTGGCCTGGCAGAAGGAGAAGGTGGCCTTGCAGGCTGCTCTACACAAAGCCGAGGATGATCTCATGAAGGCCACAGCCAGGAATGAGAACCAACCAATCACTGACCTGTCCAGCAATAAGGTAATTCTCCGGTTTTATTCCCTGTTCCCAGAGAACCCCAGGTTAACTGTGGGAATCGCAAAGTTATACATCAGCACTGGATAGTCCCCTCGTCCTGTTGTAGCTCCACCCCTTCCTGCTTCACAGAGGACGTCCAACGGCTTCTTTTTTTTTTTTTTTTTCTTTTTTTTTTTTTTCCCCTCCCATGTATATAACCTGGGTATCAATGGTACATTGAAATGACATCACACTACAGCTTCCATCCGTCTTCCTCTGGTGCAGGTGCAGAGACTGTATGAAAAGTACCTGAGGGCGGAGAGCTACCGCAAGTCCCTGGTGTATCAGAAGCGCTACTTGCTGCTGCTACTCGGAGGTTTCCAGGACTGTGAGCAGGCCACGCTGGCTCTGATAGCACACATGGGCGCCCAGCCTTCGCTAGTCGCGCAAGCCTCCCGACCAATCAGCCGCTTCAGGAGCGCCGTTAGAGCACTCATCGCCATCTCCAGGTAGGAAGGGACCAGGCGGAGTTCAGCTTGTCGCGTGACTTCCTGACAGAGACGATTCTATGCATTATTTTAGAAAAATGATTTTAACTCCTTAACCTCTGCCTCCATCAGGCTCAAGTTCCTCACCAGGAAGTGGCAGAGGGCTACGAAAAAAAGCGCCACTGTTAACAGTGCAGGTGAGATTTCGGATGCCTCAGTGGCTGAGAGATCTTAATAAATGTAACCATAAAAGGATAAAAAATAACTTTTTTTTTTTTTTTTTAATAAAAGGGCAGATCAGGGCATTCTGTTATTGTAAAATAATCAGCTGCAGGATGATGATTGTGCTCCATCACAGTCGATTGTTTTACTATAACAGCACGACATAGTGTTTTGTTCCAGATGTTTATTTGCTGCCCCCCCCCTTCCCCAATACCAGCTCTAAGGACCGAGGTCCTGAAGCCACAGCAGTCCGGAGCTTCGTTCAGCTCTCCACCTACTCGTGACCGCATTCTCACCCAGCGCGCTGCGGTCTCACCCCTGGTGCCGCCAGTTAAATCTCCCTTCAGATTGCATAATGGGTAAATCGGCCCTAATCATGTTCATTACTAAATGAAGCACTGCCTGTTTTTTACACTGTGGTAAAATCAGCATGCTGAAATGGAGTTTATGCTTCCCAGAGGTTACTCCAGCAGCATCCTGGTCCCATCCGAGCGCACCCTAACCCCCTCCCAGGAGCAGGAACGCTCCCTCACTGACTACATTCATCACCTGGAGAGCGTCCAGCAGCGCCTAGGAGCTGTTCGTCCAGGTGGGGGCACGGATACATCTCACAAACTCGCTTTTATATGTAATCCTGTGAGAATGTAAAAAAGTTGTGCTGCCCGTATCGTTATTTATAACTCTAACCCTAACCCTAACCCTACGTTATTGTTTCTATAGTAACACACACGCAGAGACTTTTATGTGAAGCAACCGCTATACAAGGTTTTTTTTTTTTGTTTGTTTGTTGTGCTTTGTTTTTATGGCTGATGGAGATGTTGATGTAACGTTTATGGAAGGAATCTTCAGTCATTTACTTCAGCAAGTTTCCTGACACTTCAATACAGAGGAGTTTACGCTTTGCATGACAAGCTGAGATTTATTTTTAGGAAAAAAAAGGAGAGGCTTGTGAGGGAACAACTGTTCAACAGGAAATAATTCGTCTCAGGGATATTCCATGACATTCAGTGCACATATAAACAGTATGATATGTTCTTTAGTGTAATAAGTTGGCAAGTTGACATGGCGTAAGAGAAATAAAAGACTTAAGTACGTGCCGTCGTAGGAAAATCTTTAGCTTCTGGGTGGGAGCGGTCACTGTGCTGCGTCACGCCATCGTCCAAGTGTTTTATTCCTTATTTATTACTGATAAAATGAATCTAGAGAGCAGTTAGTCTGTTTAGGTGATGCTATTGAGGATTTGGTAATGTGTGCATCACCTGAGGCTTTCTTCACCGCACGTGCTCACTGCGCTGACCTTTAACACACACGCCACCGTAAATCACTCGGGCATGTAATCGTGCACCAGCGGAATTAAACCCGAAATATTTCTCCCAGTGTTTAACTGAACTTGTCGCTACTTTTGTGGAGTATCTGTGACTGATTACGCAAGACGGATGGATCCTGTGGAGGTCTTGCTTCTGATGCTCGCTGTCTGCCCTCCGTCCTGCAGTCCCCCGAGACGAGCGGAGGCGGAGTCTCCCCGATATGATGGGCTTTCGGCAGAAATGGTTGCACGAGAATAGAACCTGGCTGTATTTGCGTTGTTTGTCGCCAGGTTACATGTGGCCTTTAGGTGAGTGAAGGGCTCGGCCGGCCCTAAACCACGAGTCCGTCGTCTTGTGCTGTCGGTCACATTTAACTCTGTGTCGCATTTAAGCACTCGGGTGTGAAGCGTGAGGGTCTCATTCAAGCCGTCGTATTCTGCATTCATTTATTGATTCTTTCCCTCTCGCTAGGTTCCCACGCAACGTTCCCTTTTCCCCGGAAAACTGACAGATGAACGACTGAAGCGCAATCAGCACCGAGCCAGTGTACCCAGTGTGTGTTCAAGATACTTGATCGTTTTATAGTAAATTATTTTTACTCTACTTTTATACTCCTATCTCAGATTAACCACAAACGACCACCTGAATGTGTTTAGAGTCAGTTTAATATTTTCTGTGTCTTTTGAAACGTTTCTCACTCCAGATGGTCCGCTCACAGTTGTTTAAGTTGTGTGTAGCTTCTTTTTTTTTTTTTTTTTTTTTTTTTTTTTTTTTTATTAATAACATTTGCACTGGAATCTGTACAGAATCACAGTTATACTGCACAAGGATGCACGTTTATGTCTTTTATATTAGATAGATTTTCTATTAAACTGTAGTGTTTCTATGTACAATAAATATTTTAATATTTCAAGCTTGTGTCTGGAAGCTAACTAACTAAACCTGAATGCTTTAGAGAAAAAAAACAGCTTGTATAAGAGGCATTTTCAAAATTAAGTGTTTAGAATTTGAGTGTTGGAAAAACTATGATCCTGTCAATCAAAAACAAGAGCTAACATGGTTTAGAATCATGTTTTCCAGTTTTTGTTAAAGCTGCTGTTTAATGTCTGTTGGCCTCTCGGATGTGGTTTCTAAATCTAAAGTTTTGGTGTTTCTGACCAGGCTTTTGTTCGCTCCTAAACCGAGTGGCCCTGAATGAGACTGCTTCAGTCATATGACCAAGCAAGATAAATAATTTTTCAAGGGATTTGATAAGGGTTAATACAGGGTGTCCAAAAAGTCTGGATCTGTAGGCAATTATTTATTTAGATACAAATACTCAAATCGGACGCCTTTACGTTACACTTGTGTATATACGCTGAATTCAGTCTTCTATTGTTCGTTTCAAAGATGTCTTGGATCTGAAATGAAAAGAAAATTTCATATAAGGCATCATGGTGCCATTTACTCCTAACAGGCCTCATTCATCAATCATCAAGGAAATGTGTCAATTTTCGTGTAAGATTTACACCGGAATTACTAAAGTTTCATAAATGTTGATTTTCTTTCTTCTTTGTGTTTGACTATACCATCTTTATTTTTTCTTATCTCTGCTCTGTTCAGGTCATTGCGCTTTTCACTCTTTCACAGCAGAGCCGTCCTTTTGTCCATCTTCTGCGTTAAGATGTTGCAGGATAGCAGCGGCGGTGTTCTCATCCTCTATTTTATGGGATCGTGCATATGCAAAAGGAAGAAATGTACATAATCATATTAGACTGATTCTTCATATGCTTGACTATCGTGAGCTAATCAAGACAGAAAACTTGGTGTTATTTCTAGACATTTATGAAGCTTTTGATACTGTTGAACATCCTTTTTTGCTTGAAACCTTACGTCACCTAGGTTTCGGGGAAAACTTTTGCAATGTAATCAAAATATTTCATACTAACATCTATAGCTCTGTTTCCCTTAATCCTGGAATGACCCCTAGGGTTGAGGTGAATCAAGGTATTCGTCAGGTGATACCTGTTCATACTGACCACTCAATTACTGGTGCTAATCATCCAAAATGACATAAGGTCATAATTGGGATATGATCAGAAGACGTAAACCTGATTAAATGTAATGGGAAAGAAGGAAAATGAATTAAAGCTAGATTTAGAGAGTTGGAATTAAAGCCAGTGGTAGAGCGTAATCCTATCAGAAATTCGTGGCTTATTAGGTAAACAATATAACAATTAGGATTAGCCTGCATTAGGGGAAGGACCAGTAAAGGATAAAAAGAGGTGCTGGGCTCACAGTGCCGCAGTGGCTCTCGAAACCAACTCATTCATCGCATGGTTTGTTTTACTGTTCAGTAAATTTATTCTTTCTTTCTTCTATTTTTTTTTTTTTATTTGAATTTCTAAGTTTTTGCAACAGAATTATTTCCATTTGTCATTTCTGTCTTTATGAAGGCCCTTCTGACTGATTAAAGGTAGTTTATTCTTTCTGAGCCAGATTACATCTACATTAATATATCTGTTGCTGTGTGCAAAAGTATCTGATATCATTGTTTTATAGACACATGGCCTTACCTGCAAGTGATCTGGCACTTTATATCTGTGTCCCTATTTTATTTATTTATTTTTTTGATGAAAAAGAAATCTACTCCAATTGTTGGATTCATTAATTAACATTTCCACAGCTCACTGTTACTGTAGCACTGACCACTTTATTGAATAAGGTGCATGAAAAGGTGGTAGTGTAGACAATAAAATATTTAACATGATTAAGAAAAAAAGTCATGTAAAAACTATTTACAGTTTGTCCAAGGAGGTGCAATTATTTATAGATAAAAATTATTTCCTCCTGACCAACTTGCTGATTAAAGTGCTGAAAACACCACAACACTACGGTTTAGACAATTAAAAAAAAAATATTGCTGAAAATTATTAAGAACCAAATGTCAAAAATTAAAACTATAAAATTTTTACACACAGACACACTTTTATAAATATATATACACACTAAACTTACAGATTATAGCATATATACATCTCATTTCTCCAGCTTGTCAACAACAGAAATAAAGTGTTAGTAGCTGTTGTACACTGTTGCCCAGATCTTTAGACGGAGACATCTTTTTTTTTTTGTATTTTTTATGTCCTTACCCCAAGGGTTGCCTGACCGGTGGGCATTATGGACCGTGTGGAGGGGCCAGCAACCTCAGGGACTGCTGTCGATGCAGAAAGGGAGGGTACAGGTCTGGTGATGATAGCGGTGGCAGGGGTTTTTCTCACCGCTTGTGGCAGTAGCACCGGTGGCAACATCGGTCGGGGCCGGACGGCCGACGTCATCATGTCCGCCCTTCCCTCTAATACCTTTGTCCCTGCCGTGCTGGGTGTGGACACGTATTCCATCATTGGGTTACTCTGGTGGAGGGAGGACTGCTGGCTGGTGTGGTTCTGGAGGTAGGTCTACATACGAGATGGAGGTGGTCTTTGTGATGGTGGTAGGTTGGTTTGTGGCGTGCAGGTTGAGGAGCCTCTCTTGGCGACAGATGAAATCCTGCACGGTCTTGATGTTAATTTTCGGTAGAGGAATGCCCACTTTGCACAGGCATTGCGAGCGCAACCACAGCAGTTTCACCAGCGTGTGCATCAGCCTGTTGTGCTGGTGTGTAGCGCTTGGCCATCTTCACTCTCTGTACAATGGCAGCATCAACAAGATCGTCCCTTTTTGTACAGTACAACAGTACAGGGTGTTGCCCCAATGTGTCCTGTACAGCTG
>JAOVYU010000015.1:6622260-6632289 GCA_025674565.1 Synodontis membranacea | reverse complement strand
AAGATAGATAATAATATGTATCTATAAAATATTTCTCAGCTGTATTATTTTCACTCAGTCTCATTTGTTTTATTTCTCGTTATGGTAATTCTTCATAATTAAACAATAAGAACAAGTAGTCTGATGTCTTGTATTCATTATGTATTCTTCTTTATTTTCTTAGATGGTGTTTAATGATCATTTCATGTCAAATAGCAAATAAACACACAAACAGATCTAGTGCAGTGTATTAATGGTCAGTGAAATGTCAAAAGAGAGGTCAAAACCGGCGACCAATAAGGTCCTATCAGCTCTTTTACTTTACAAAAGATTTACTCATTCATTACGAATTGCATTTGCAAATTTACAAATTACAAAAACACAGATACAAATAATCATCAAAACCCAGAAATATCAGCAAGTGATTAGTCAAAAAAAGCATTTTATTTATACTACCAATCAAATCACTAGAAAATGTCACGTTTACACTGAACAATCAAATATAAAAAAATAATCAAATACAATGAACAATTAAATATAATGAACAATCAAATAAATTGCTGAACTCGGATCTGCGTCCTGTGTCCTCTGGAAAGGTTTTGTACCGGTCTTTAATTTGACTACCTCCGTTTACTTTACCTTCCATAAGTATTCACCCCTTCCTTGAGCTTTCCTAAATTTTCTAGTCTTATTCCTTCATTTTGAATAACAAACACAAGGGAACTTACTTTTACATTTCTACTGAAATGTTCTTGTTCTCTAGATAAGGTACTTTACTTGCAGTGTGTAAAAAAAATAAAATAATTATATATATATATATATCACAAAATGAGTTTAAATTCAAATCAGTATTCAGGGTCATTCGAATGAAGATAACTCCGCCTCTGGATGAGGTGCTATGTGAGTGTGTGTTCCATGCTAAAGGAGTACATACCATGCAGGGATCAAGATTGTGGCTCACTGCCACGGTCAGCAAACCAGCGATGATGTACTGAAAGTGCATGTATTATTAATGTATTATTATTATTTTTTTTTCTGAATCAGACACTGAATAATATAATTATATATATTTAAGTCATTAAAAATTGAAGAACACTCACAATCACTGCGAACACGATCATGACTCCAGAGTACTCAATGGAATTGATAGCCATGACCACGCCAAATGACAGTCTAAATAAGCCACTCGTTATCTGGATTGTCTGTGGTTAAAAATAATAAAAAAATAAATAATTTTTTTTGATAAATAATATTTTGTGCATGCTGTATATTTGTAAACAGTTTTCATGTTTGTGCAAAATATTTGTAGTGAAGAACAAATCACACTGGTTTATATCAATAAGCCAAACTTTGGAAAATCACTAAACATGTTTCATCCCTCGCTTTTCTCCTGTTGCCTTCAGCTCATTTTTTGAATTTTGAATTTTTTTGCAAGCACTCGTATTTCCTTCAGGAAATGCAAACATAGTTGTTGTTGTTATTATTATTATTATTATTATTATTATTATTATTATAGTTGTGAAACTTACTCCCAGTGATTTGGGATCTCCTATCACAGCGCCACCCTCCACCTCAGCACGTCCAGCTTCCATTTCACTCTGGTTTTTAAATCTGTGAACAAGAAAGAACTTTCTCTGAACTCCTTCAAGATTGCTAACTCTGCTTTTGACATGTTAACATAATTTCAACAACAACAACAACAATAATAATAATATTATTATTATTATTAGGTAGAGGATATTAACAGCACTGGTAGAGGATATTAACATGTGATGCAGCGATCAGGTTTTAATCTGAAGTGTAAACGGTTCAAACCGCATCAGGATACAATCGTTAAAGATCAGGTGTAAACAGCGCCTAAGTCCCAGCAATGCTCTTTTTTATTTTTTACATAAAAGCACCGAACATTTTTTAAAAATACCTATAAACATTTTATGCTCAAATGTTTTATTAGTAGAAACTTCAGCAGACATTCACTTGTAAATACACTTTTTTTTAAAATACAAACATAAAACTTACATTTTAACAATATATAACAAAGAAAGAAAGAAAATGAGAAAACAACTGACAGTCATAAAAATAATTAAACAAAAATTAAACATTAAACACACTTTCCCCAACCAACCACCCACCAGTGCTATCCAATGGTAAAAGTAGGTACTCAAGACATAGTAAACTTATTAATCACAAGTTTATAGAAAGAAAATAAAAGGGGACCAACTTTTTTCAAATACCAGAATCTTGTCCATTAGGATATACCTGATTTTTTTTCCAGATGTAATGTACCTGTTAATTCTGTCAGCCATAATTTAAGAGTTGGGACTTCTTTTTTTCTTCCAAAACTAAAGGATAATTTTTTTTTGGCAGAGATCAAACCATATGAAACAAATTGTTGTTGTACCCGTGTAAGTCTCAAAAATTCTTCGGAAACTCCAAATATAATTAGTATAGGATCAGGTTCAAATCAGAATGTCTAATGTATCTGAAAAAACTTGAAATATTTTGTTCCAGAAACTCTGTAATATGGGACACATAACATAGGCATGAGACAGATTGGAATTTAAAAACCTATAAACATTTTAAATCAATGAATCAAGACAGATGTGAAACGTAAATGAGTGCAACTGACAAACTGATCATAATTGCTTTATATGTATAGAACAAGCCCACATGAATATACTTTTAACTCTCATCTATGAGGAGAAAAAAAAATTATTTATCAGCATCACAACATCAGAGAGAGACAAAATACAGAGAAATTACAGAAGTGTCACACACAAAGTTACAGCTCGTCTTTTTATGATGTTTCTTGTAATGGTGCGGAAACATATTTAAGGACTTTATCAAGGTCAGCTAAACTTGTGAACATGACTGAACACTATGATCAAAAAATAATTTATAGAGATGCAGTAAAAAAAAAAAAAATCTTTACCAAAGACATGGGCGGGGTTAAAACGTCGTCCTGCAGTTAGCCACTAGAGGGCGACAGAAACACTTTAGCGTCACTTTTAACCCCTTGTTTCGACCAGGGTAGACCTGAGAGCCTTTTAATATGGCCGACTAGCAGAGATAGCTCATTTTGTGTCTGTTCAGCTACATTTGGACCGTGTGCACAGAAATTAGTCACCATGTCTGAATATGTGCTGCTAAAGCTTTGAGTCTAGTCCCAGATCTTTTTTGAAGTTGTTGTTTTCTCATAGGATGTGGTGAAATTAAATCAAAATAGTGAGTTTGTTGTATATAACTGCTTCATAATTATGTCAGTTTTCTGTATAAATATTAAACATATAGAAAACCTTGACATATATATGTTTATATATATAGAGAGAGAGAGAGAGAGAGAGAGTGAAATACAATTCATAACTATAGTCATTCACTTCGTCATTCAGAGCCCGGATAGCTCAGTCGGTAGAGCATCAGACTTTTAATCTGAGGGTCCAGGGTTCAAGTCCCTGTTCGGGCGCTCATTCTTTTTTTTTTTTTTTTTCTTCCCTCTTCTCTCACTTTTTGGAATTGCTTGTCATATTGTAGTGCTCTTTATTGAATTCGAACATTTTTGCCTCTTTTTATTAAGCAGTAGTAGAAGAAAAATTCATATCCTTAATACTTAATATTAATACCACACAATGAACATATTCCACTCTGGGTAAAAGTAAAGCATTGAAAAGCATACATAAGCATAGAAGTATTATCAGCAAAATCTATTTTAAGTATCAAAAGTGCTCATCCTTGTGCAGTAAAATGCTCCCTCTCAATGTTCGCATTTTGCTGCTGTAGATATTCAAGGATGAACTCATTTTATTTTCTTTACATTACTGTTGGCTGGAAATTGATCCATGTATCTGTAAAAAGTCAGCTTTTCCTGAGCTCAGAAAAACAGCCCTGTTTTCAGATACTGTATGTGACGATACATTTTCCAGCTAATCCAGGGTTATTAAATAGTTTATTTCGCTTAAGAAGTAGGACAATTTTCTCAACCAATAAAGGAACACTTAATCCGTCAGTTTATCACAAACATTCAAAATCACCACCTTTGGCAAACGCATTTCGCTGGACAGAAAAATAATAATCCTAGTTTTTCCTTTTAATAAACCTTGACCCTGAGATTCACCACACTTACACTTCTACACCTCTATATGCTAACGATTTATAGTTGCACTCACACCCAGAAGAAGACGGGTTCCCTTTTTGCATCTTGTTCCTTGGAGTGTTTCTTCCCCGCATCGTCTCAGCGAGTTTTTCCTCGCGACTGTCTTTTCTGGCTTATTCAATACGGATATACTGTGAGCTGTATAACTATTCAGTGTTTTGAAGCGGTTCAAAGGGGTGAATACTTATATATACAAGGCAGTCTAATTGTACATCCAGATTTCTGTAAAGCTGTGGTTAAAAGTGCTATACAAATAAAACAAAATTCAGTTAAAGAAGATACACAAAGATGGTTTTGAACACACTAATTATTGAACATCTTCTTATAATGAATTTACAGCTGTACAAATTTACATTATTACAACTCAAGTCTATAAAAGAGCAAAAACAAACGATGCAAAGATGTACACATACAATGTATAGCTCATAAGTTAGTTCACACTTGGTAAAATGATTTGATGTTCATGCATTACCTGCATTTCGGAGATATTCTTCTTAACATTATCATAAATACAGCTTTCCTTTTTACATGTATGTACATGAAAATAAACAAACATTTCCTATGGCGATAATTTTCAGATCTGTCTGTGCGTCCATTATGGTAAGTCACTACGATATTGTACGATGTACTCGAGCACCGTTTTCCTCCCTAACCACAAAATGTGGCACAAAATACGTATGAAAAAAAAAAATGCTAAAAAACATCCTTTGGATCTGACAAGAAGCTAAAGTGCATTCTCATGTGTGCAAACTTTAGAGAGAGTAAAGAACATGCAATTCTCACAATTAGTTTTTTTTTTGTTTTTTTTTTTGGCCAGAGCCATGCTTTCATGAATATGTTTCAAACCTGCATCTGGCTGTAAGATAAGTACTCAAATTTCCTCTGGATATTTAGTCATCAAACAGAAGATTAAGGACTGGATATCAGTTTTAAGAATGATTATCAGGTTCATTAATCTGTATCCCTATTTGCATAATTTGAACACCTTAAAAAAAAAGAAAATTTCTCCTTTAACTAGTTAAAATAATCTCTTCATAATTGCATTAGACAAGCAAAGTGTACACTAAACCTCAGGCCCCAATAATTCATTCAAAATGTTGCGTAATTCATCTGATAACAATAACGAAGATGATGATGATGATTATTTACCCATGGATTCATCATGAACATGTCGTGTATTAAAGCGATGAGCAGTTTTAAACATCAGTGCTGTCAGAGTGAATAAATACATTTTCCACCGCAGTGTTTTTTTTTTCCCTCTGTCAAGCTGAAGGTTTGAGGATTTCTTCATTATGTCACCTGAAGAAAAAAATCAAAACGACAGGCAAAAAAGAAAAAATAAATCAATAAAATAATCAAGTATGTGAACTCCTCGTTAAAACATCTGGAAAGATGTACTGTATGTTATGATATTGCAGATGTGTCCTGGGTCGTGCTTTACCTTATGAACATGTGGTGGGAGCTCGTCTTCAGAACCCTCTTCTGCTACAGGCTCCTCCTCCCAGCCTCCCATCGGCATCCGGGCCATGCGCTGAACCCGAGCACCTCCACAGGAGAAAATATACACATTTACATCCAATAATAATAATAATAATAATAATAATATTCATCATACCATTCTGAAGTTGATTATTTTCCTATAACAGCAAAAGCACTGAACCTACTGAGACTTGTGTTACTGTGGTGTTACCTGTAGTTCCGCCGTACTGACTGACGCTGCTTTGGACTGTTGCCCCCTGCTGGTTGGGAGTGGTGTTGCAGGGGAAAGTGTTGGAGCGGGGCAGGTTGCGAGTCGCCTCCATGTAATCGTGGCCGCTCTCGCTGCTCTCGTCGCTCTCCTGCCTGTGCCACGTGTGGCGTGAGACCTCGACACGGGACTGCTGCTTGTGCATCTGAGTATAAGTAAGTGTTCAGATCAGTGCACGCGTACATGATGTCAGTACCGTAGCGATGTTTCAGGATAACGCTCGTCTGCCTGCTTTACCTCGTGCATGTACAGGGCGTGAATACTCATCTCTGTGGAGGCGTATTCTGATAGGACCATGCTGGTCAGCTGACCTTCCCAAGCACTGCTGCCTGAACTGACAGTCCGAGCATCAGTCCTGATACAGAGACAGAGATTTTAGCATACAAAGTGTATACATACGTGAAAAGCTTAGAAATGTTTCTATGAATGTGAGGAATTATTATTTTTGATTATATTTACTAGGAGAGAGTCTGATGATGAACACGTAGGCAAAATACTACTTTTTGTAATGAAATGACAATGAAATTACATCCTGGATTGATTCTGGGCTTGTTTAGGAGAAGGTGCCTTTATAGCAGCGGGGTCTTCCCAAACCGTGATTTATTTTTTGATCATGCCACAGTGCTGTTTAATGCTCAGTCCTGATTGGTCAGAAGCTGTTGATTCAGTTTTAATAACAGCAAAAAGGAGAGGGAATGACTGTTTATAGATGCTGTGAGTGTAATATTTGCCAGTTTTACCCAGAACCCGCCATGGCCCTGCCCGCTGCCACAGCAGGGTGGTCCGGTCGGGGCAGTCTGGTGGACGGGTAGCTGCCCCTCAGGTGCAGGCTGGTGCTGAGGGGCGAGAGAGAGCGCAGGGCCGACGCACCCTCGCTCACTCCCATCGACAAGTGATTGATGATGGATCCGTCTCGACCCAGGTGCAGCGAGGCCAAGGACGGTGGTCCAGCCAGGAGGTTAGCGACGAGACTTCGCGGCTTCCGGGATTGAGAGCACACAGGTTAGTCTTGCTTCATGAAAGCTATTAAACCGTACAAAAGTAAAACGTGAAGTGATGTAAAACTCCCGCGTAGGAGCGCACTGATGTGATACTCATCAAGAAAATCACACAAGCAGTGATTTTTTGCCAAACCTCTCGATACTGAACACTAGAGGGCATTTTTATCACAGATTAACTGCTAATATTTCTAGTGCAATACGGCTACTCAAGATACCTATACAAAACCACGCACGCGATCACAAATAATCAGATTCATCAGATTCATCAGAAAATGTAATTCTGGAAGGTAAATTGTATCCATGTGTGACGCATCACCGTCTAGTACACAAAAAAAAGATCAAATTTGATGAAAAATATAGCTGCCAATTAATTTTACGAAATAAATATTTTTGGTGTAATATTTTGCATAAAAAATAAACAAAGGAGGCTGTCATAAAAGTACAGTCAATCAGGAAAATATGTTTCTATATTATTATGATAAATTAAGAACAGTCCATTACAGACCAACATGTCATCTCTTCGGATGGCATCTGATATCGTAATAGAATTAAAGCTGTGATATACGGTTTCACTCCCCCCACTGCCAAAGAAACCAAATTCTCAGTGTTTTTAAACTCCACACACACCCACATACACACACACACACACACACACCTCAGACTCGGACTGTATCGAGTGAGCAGAGGTGAGGGTCTCCCCTGCGTTCCCCTGCTGCCCCCCTGTGGCCTCGCGGTGCACTTTCTCTTTCAGCTGGCTGATAAAATGCGTGCTCTCTCGTGGAGGCTGCCACTGAGGGTTAGTGATGGCAAAGTGCATGAGGGACAGCTCGGTCTTCCCGTCCTCCGCCTGCTGGTAGATTGAGGCCTCTGTCTTCCCCGCAGACATCCACTGGAACCAGCCAATCAGAGTTAGTCAAATCAGCCAGCGAGACAAGATAGCTCCTCTAACGGAAAAATCTACAAGGACTCCACATAATCTAATAAACATGTATAGTAGAACTGTTAATATGGTGAAGGGTTTCTGTTTTTGTAGAATTTATCATTTAATTGTAGTTAAAAATCTATATTTCTCGTAACCACTACTGAAATTTTTATGAAAGGTTTTGAAGCTGATAATTGTATAAAACCTTAAATATTAAACTCACCGCCGGGTGGCCGTGTTGTCGGACGTCCATCTGAGCAAAAGAGCAGGTGTCGCCCACACCCACCACCTCCACGGTGAAATTCCGAAAGAAATCGATGATCTCCAGAGATTTCCGGCGCAGGCAGAATATGAGGATGAAGGGTGTGATGACGGGACTGAGCAGCTCCTCTAGGATGAACACCTGCCACACAGGAGGAGGAAGAGGAGGAGGACAGGACACGTTTATCTGCCTGTTTCTTTACGGAAACTAAAAATAAATGCCGTAGGATTCTTAATCTTAAATTACTTACTTCTACATACTGTATACACTTGTTTATTTCTTATTATTTCCTTATTACTTATACTTTTGTCCATCTATCTATCTATCTATCTATCTATCTACAGATGTTCACAGAGATACACTAGCTTGTGAATTTTTATTTTATGTAGGGAAATGAGTAGTTAATTAAACTAGTTTAGAACTAGGACGCCCTGTTTATTAAGAAGATGATCACATGAATAGTGTGCAATTGTAAGTCTCTCAGAATGAACACCATAGCATTCATAACATTACAATTTTGTGAAGGAATCACAAATGACCTATAAGGCATAAAAACAGAATGGTTTATGCAAACGTTCGCTCTGTCTGGAAATATATTATTCAAACGTTAACTTTATGTACTTACATTTACATTACGACTTACAAATCTGACCGCTCGAACGAATGCTACGTAAATACACAAGTCTCTGCCTATAAAAGGAACGCTCTTCGTAAGAAGATCACGGAGGGACGTGTCTTACAGCTTTATACTGGAAAAGCTGAGCGAACTCGTCCCTGGTCTCGTAACGGTGGGCGTTGCCTTGCCAGTGGTCCGGCATGTAGTGGATGTGCGCTAGGATCACTTTGAGCAGTTGCTCGGGGCAAAACACCATGTGCTTGTCCGGAATAAACGACCTGCGTAAGACAAACATGGAGATATGTTGCAATATTGTAAGACGAGCGCACAAAAAAAACCCTTCAGGCAATACAGTACGTACCTGCAGACTGTAACGCAAACCCCGAGGAGCGTGATGCTGCTGAGAACGTGCTCTACAGACAGCACGTCCTCGTCATATATGGTCAAAGCGATGAGCACGGCTAATATGGACCCGGCGAAGAAGGCTACGTTCTTGGCCACCACTGTGAGCAGAGGTGACATGAAACAGTTCATGTACTTGGACGACGCCTTGTAGCCTTTGCTGAGGCGAGACATGAGCTCGTGGTCAAGCTCGTTGAAGTGGCGCAGGTAGCAGCGGCCGTACAGGGACCAGCAGCGAGCCCCGAGGCTGCCAGGCTCGCGTTTAATGACCTCCGTGTAGCTGAAGAACGCATACAAGATCTGCCAGATGAGAATGACGGGGCACAGGAGCAGGTTGGCGATGCCAATCCACAAGATCCTCGAGCTCAGGCGATCGGCCAAGTCCAGCCGGTTTCCTCCACGCTTGTATTCGGACTTGAGACTCCACTCGTTCTCGAAGAGAGAGCCGGGACCCCAGAAGAAGATCAGCTCGAAGTTGTACTTGAGGCCGCGCGTGTAGAAGACGTAATCGCCCAGCAGAGGTAAACGGAAACGGACGGGCAGCAGGGACTTGTTCACCATCGCCACCATGTAGTTCTTGAAGCGTAGGATGCGGTGGTAGATGTCCAGCTCGGTGAGCTCCTTTTTGTGGATGCAGATCTGATGCTCTTTTTGGATCTCGATGATCCGTGCTTGCACCTCTTGCCAGGTGAAATAAGGAAGGTCTGCCTGTCGAACAAAAAAAAAACAAAACAAACAAAAAAAACCAGTAGATCAATAACACAAAACACAAGAAAGGTGGCACACTTACCACTGCCATCTATTATTCTACATGATCAAGATCTCTACTCCGGCGGCTTCGTGTTCAACTGCAGCTTCCCAAAACCTCAACCTCCCTTTGGATTCGTCCAAAATCTCACACAGTGTGTTTCTCACACAACTGCTCTGGAAGCCCTTTCCTTATGTAATCC
>JAOVYU010000015.1:6563979-6575115 GCA_025674565.1 Synodontis membranacea | reverse complement strand
TTAAGGTTTTTACACATGCTAAACTTTGTTAAATGTGTTTGTGTGCAGTGTAAAGAAGGAGGTTTCCCTCACGACCTGTGGCTGGGAGTGAGTGCAGAGAACGTGTCTGTGTATAAGAGAGGAGAACCCAAACCACTCGAGACCTTCCAGTATGAGCATATTGTCTTCTTTGGAGCTCCGCAGCCCAGCACCTACAAGATCACTGTCGACGAGAGGGAGATGTTTTTCGAAACTCCTCAGGTGAGTCTGGGTCACCTGACACAGGTTAGTTTCTCTTTTCAAAAGAATTTACACAAAGCTGAATTTAACCCATCTGTGTTGTTAAGCTCTACTCCAGGGCGGAGTTGATGTGCTTGTCCTTGTTTGTGCTTAAAGGTGGGTGAGATCACAAAGATCATGAAGGCTTACATCAATATGATCGTCAAGAAGCGCTGCAGCGTCATGTCCGTCACCAGCACCGGCAGCGCGTGGATCAGGTGATCGAAACCTGCCAATCGGATTACGGATCTTGTGAGCGATGAAATTACCAGGGAGAGAAAAAGTTCTTGTGTTGAACCAGGAAACATGAGCACATAGTGAAATGGGAAGAGCAAGATGTACAGAGCTCTTTAAACAGTTGGACCCCAGTTTATTTGGTGAACCTTATTCACACTGCTACAAAGCACAACAAATCCTACAGTCCTGTGATGTGACCCCTCCCTTAAGGCTGGCATCACCATTGCTGGCCTACTCTCTCTCATCTCAGTTTCTTCTCTCTTTCATCCAGTCCTTCTCAAAAATGTTCAGCTTGTGGAACCTTATGCGAGTCCGTCCTCCGTGCTACTGTTCAAACTGTTTCCCCGCTTTCCTGATTTCATGACGCTGGGGACACAAAAATGAACTCCATATGAGTCACAATAAGAGCCATCTTTAAAAGCCAAGGCCACTGGCAGCCATGTATTTATTTATTTATTTATTTATTTACTTACTTATTTATTCATCACCGATCAGTATCAATGCAACTCAAAGCATGACGATTCAGCTCAAACCGATATCAGCGCGGCTGAACTCAAATCACCTGAAATCAGCTCGACAAGGCTAAGCTCAGCTCAAATAAACTTAGCTCAGCTCAATTTCGGTTTAACTCAAGTGAACTTAGCTGAACTAATTTCAACTCAGCTCACCTCCAATTAACTCAGCTCAGCTCGGATTAACTCAGATGAACTCAAGTAACTCAGCACAACTCTAATCAGCTTAGATCAGCTCAGATCAACTCAACTACATGAACACAACTCAGACCAAATCCACTTACGGTGCACAAACACTGATCAGAGACCAGAGATTTTGAGTATTCACCCATTAGAGCCACTATAACAGCGACTGTATGACTGTTCTGATGTCAGTGTGTACTAAACGCTTTTCATATATCATATAAAATATATTTTATACTGCACTGAAAGTCAGGACACATCTTCTAACGGACATATATTAAATCTGCCAGTGCAAAAGAAAAAAAAACAAAAACACATCCTGTATTGTACACACTAATGCACACATAGGCTAATGAACAGTGTGAATGCACAACAGTTTTAAAGTCTCTACATACCTCCATGTCCCCAGTACGGCAAGCCAAAACATCTTACTACTGAGAAAATATCAGTATTACACCAAGCAAGGCCGGTGTTAAAACTGGGGACATTCACTTAACCAGCGCACAGATTTTTTTTTTTTTTTTTTTTTAAATGCTGACATTTACTCAGTAACCTTTGATCAAAAATTGAGTCGGTATCATGTGTACCATGTGGCATACATTTGTACATACGGTATGTTTAAAGAGATGTTTTTGAATACAATCTTAGCTACTGAACTCAAAATCTTGACTCCAGTATTGATAGTTCAGTATAGACTCCAAGCATGAGGCTTTTCTAATGTTTTCCACTCAAATGCTGCTTGTGAAAGATTAAAGCTGTACTACACGATTCTGCCAGAAGTTTACAAGAGATAGCTAATCACTTAAAACGATCAGATAAAGTTACCGCTCGCCCCTTCAGGATTTTTTTTTTTATAACTCGCCCCACCACAAGGCAACCATTTCTTTTAATTTGCAACAATTTTCAATAGGCGCACTTCCTCTAAAACATAAGTAACTAATCTGAAAAGAGGGAGGTTTTATTGTTCATGAACACAACACAATTAATATGGAAGGTTGCAGATGTCAAGAAGCATTGGAATGACTCTGTTACACAATGTTAATGCTAGCTAGACTTGAACTAAACAAATCGTGGCAAATTACAGCAAAGCCGTTAGCATTTCAATACGTTCCTAAAATCACAAAATCGTGATTTCTACCTGAAGTTTTAGGGTTTATGTGCCTGGGCCGATAAGTAGACAGTCTTGCTTTTAAAGACGCGTCACCAAAATGCAACACTTGGTAACTTTATAGAAAAAAAAAAAAACATCCAGCAGTCTAGCTGCCTTACAGCTACTGCATATATAAATATAATATATATATATATAATATAATAAATTACCAAAAATAACTTGTAAAAAATAACACCAATATATTGATTGGCTCCATTTAAATTTTTTTTTAGTTAGACATTTTACTTTGCATTTTTTTTAAAGAAACTTTCACAATATCTTTTGCACTAAACTGTCCAAAAATATTTAATCCAGTACTTAGAAGAAACATTTTTTTTTAGTATAAATGTACCTTAATTAAACCTTAATAACTTGGTTAGTATGACGGTATTTTAAACTGTATATGTGGAAATCAACTACTTTGTGTGTCTACTTGACACTCTAGTGTTAAAGCACTTAAAGCAGAAATGTTTTACGTGATATTGTATTTTATGTATTTTATCCCACAGTGCTGCTGAATTCTCGATTCTGATTGGTCAGAAGGTGTTGCTTCTGACTCTGGCAGTATTGCAGCTGCAAATCACAGGTTTATATAACAATAATACTTACTAATACATCCAACATCATTTCAATAGTAACACAAAGGGACTTGTTTACCAGATCCTCTACATAAACTATAAAAAAAAAAAAAAAAAAAGTAATAAAAACAAAGAAAAACTTCTATGAAGTTTATTTAACATTTGTGTAAGGAGCCTCCGGTGTCAGCTCTTTTTTAACAAGTCAAAGGTAAAGCCGTAACTTTAAAGTTTCCGACATTTTGACATGAGAATGCCTTCAGGACCGAGGAGTTTGCAAGGGAAAGTGAGGGGATGACTGTTTATAGCTGCTATAACGTACGTGATAACAGGAAATCACCCGTGTCACAGACGTTCCACAACATTAAATGTAATTATACATGGAATAAATGGATGGCGTGTTATAATTTAATGAATAAAACAGTCAGTACCGACTGTTGTATAAGAGGTGTGGTGTTATAGGAAAATAATCAGCAGCGGGGAGGCTTGATGCATTCCGACACAAAACACCCCTAATATACTTATATAATTTACTGAACAAATACTTACATAATATCCTACATTACATTACTTTCATATCACTGACTCTTATTCATTACCACTCCTGTATAGATTTTTAAAAAAATAAAATATATAGATATAAAAAATACCGTATCTCCCAACAGTACCTGTGTAATTTTGTTGTTTGATATGCAACTGTTTGTCAATGTCATGCAAGATTTTTTTTTTCTTTGAGTGTACGTTTGAGAATTTTGAACTAAAACTACTTGAGCAAAAAAAAAAAAAAAGAAAAAAAAAGAAAAAAAGTTTATGGATTACGGTAATGATTATGGTTGTGGAGAAATAAGCATACGTCTATAGGTATGAGTGTTGTGATTGTTATTTAAGGCACAGATTAAGGTGTTGTGTTGGGAAGGTGGGTGGGCCATGGGTTGCTGTATTTATTCCTCCTTATGATGGTAACGGAGATAGCGAGGGAGCTCGAAGGACAGAGATCAAACTGATGGTGAATTGGTGCTCTCTGTCTGCGCTGATCCGGAATCAGGTTTCCATCGAACACCTGGTGCGGGTGCTGGGATCGTGTGAGAGATATGGATGCACAGAAATGATGTACTGAAGTTTTGTGTGTGCGTGTGTGTCTTATCACAGTGTTGTTTTCTGATTGCTTACAATGTCCCATTATAATGCAACACTCGCACACCAACACAAATACATGCATGCAAGACACACACACACACACGCACGCACACACTGCTGGTTCTATCTCTCTCACTCTTTACACTGGGACCCTTGCTCAGCTGCAGGCAGCCAATGAAGGGCCTAAATGTACAGTGAATCTTCTTCATTATCATTATATGACTCTATATAAGATTTCAGAAATATGACTGTGCTTGTTTAAGAGAGAGTAATTTTCTTTTTTTTTGTAACTGGCTTTACAAAATGCTTTAATAAATTATTGGAATTTATCAACGCACCAGGTTGTGTGATTAATTATGTGAAAAAAATAAATGAATAAATCAGTCAGAGGCTCAGTGTGAACAGGACGGTTGGAGTAAGTGATAGTACATCTGTTATTATGAGTGTAAAAACAGCGTATTATACATGTGAGTACATGAACCATCCCTTACAGCTCAGCTGATAACAGGGTGACCACACGTCCTCTTTTTCCAGGACTTTTTTTTTTTTCTTTCATTTTGGGCCTTAAAAAAATGTGTCCAGGATGGGATTTCTAAATTGTCAAAAATGTCCAGGATTTGGCTATTGCTTTCTACAGTCCTCGATCATGTTACTGGTGCCCTTTCCCCCGTCGACATCGTCCCCCGACGTGAAATGGTCCACTCTACTTTATGCAATTTTTCTACAAGAATATTATAAATCAAAGTCGTCAAAAAAAATTAAAATAAACGGTCAATATCCTTTCATAAAATGTAAAACATTCTAAGCTATATGTATTATTCGGACACCCAACACACACATACAATATATTTGAGATAACAATGGAACGCTGATCAGACTGAACACGAAAAAAGGTTTCTTTGTTCTAAATGATTGTGATCGTCTTTCTTCATTTCGTTGTAAGGTTATACAAACATTTGGACACGACTGCAACGTGTTACTGATCACTTAATGAGGCAAAGCGCAGGACCGGAGTGATCAGTAACCGCGAGATGTGAATCGAAGAGAGCGCTGCGAGGATGTTAAACCTTTTTAATGGATAAATAATAGATAGCCTATTAGTTTCCACTGAAGATTCCTAAAAATGTAAATTCCAAGAATGAGGTTAAACAAACAAGAAAAAAAATATAAAAAAAGAAGAAAAGAAAGAAAACAGTTCTCAGATATTTGCAGTTAAATAACCTAACCTTGGACGTGTTTATTGTGGTTTAAGTTTAGCCTATTCAATTAATCCATTACTGAATTAACAGAAATATAATACTAAGCTTATAACAATTCCACTCAAAAATACACGAGCTGTGAAAGTGTGTGTTCACTTTTAGGTTTTAAACACTCGGCTAGTCACTTTTCTTGCTAGTTCCTGTGAGCCGCCATATTGGAAAGGGCAGAGTTCAATTCACAATGATAACAAATAATACCATAATAGTACTGTCTATATTTTGATTGACCCTAGCTTAAGGGAATTTCTAGCTGAATGAAGCTGATTCTTAACTCCAGCATGAAGTCTCTCTCTCAAAAAAAAATTATTTATTACAATAAACAACAACAACAACAACAACAATAATAATAATAATAATAATAATAATAATAATAATAATAATAATAATAATAATAATTTAAAAAGACAACCCTGCTGTTCGGAACTAGAAAAAAGTGATTGTGTTGCACAGTGTGACTGTATTTATTTTTATTATTTTGTTTTTAAACTTTCGCAGTGGACGCAATTTGGAAAGTTGCCCTTTCCAAGATGGCGAAGCTGTAGCCGTATCTACTGAGGTGTGCTTTTTTAAGGGGGGGGGGGGTGTCACGTGACGTGTTGCAGCTTGGCCCCGCCCCACACCTGCCAGCGGTGTGTGGTTACAGGTGTTCCACCCCTGACCGATCCGCGGTGTTTCACCAAACAGAAAAGTGTTTTGAGACACAGAGTGCTGCTTCTAGACCTGAACCTTCCCGGATTAAGTATTGATTGTGGACAGTTGAGTGTTTTAAAGAAGAGAAACATGAATGTGGACAGCCGCATTTCTCTATTCTTGCTTGTTTGTGGCTTGAGCGCGACCTTGGCACAGACTAACATAAGTAAGATGACACATATATAGATTTCTTTCTTTCTTTCTTTCGTTCTTTCTTTTTTCTTTTTTAATATATGATATAGATATAGATCATTTCATTATTATGTCGTGATTTCCAGCCACTTATTTTTATGCTTTAAAATCTCACTTAAAAGATTCATTTTTTCTAATAAAAAAAATCCCTTTATTTTTGGTCAAATTGTATTATCTGATAGGAAGACACTTTTTTCCACCTAAAAAGTGATTTAAAAAAATTTAAATACATTTAAAATATTTAAATTTAAAATAAAAATATTAAAAATAAAAGTATCTAATAACCTTAATGTTGATAAGGAGCAGACATTACAGAACAGTTTAAAGAAAAGTCAACATAATGAAATAATACTTTTAGTATAATTTTGATTTAAGCCATTTATTCTTAATACCCAACATAACCTTTCCTTCTAAAATGTTTTTTTTTTCTATTTTTATTTAATCATTTTAGCTGATATAGTGAGACAATAAAAACAGTTAAAAAAAAAAAAAAAACCCTCTCACGTTACGTAAATAATTCAGCTAGAAGTTAAAGTCTCTTGGGTTCAGTGGTACTTCCTGTACAGTAGATTTGATTGTGATTTATTTATTTATTTTTGCTAAATATATAAAATTAGCTTGAAAACACATAGACATGTAATTACCCGAGACAATATTTGTTCCGTTTTGTGTGATCTGTTCTTCACCTTCCTGACTTTTCCAATCTGATATAAAATGCGGGACTAAAAACTGACCTGTCTGAGTTTGAGCATAAGCATCCAGAAACTCTCTTATCCCAATTTGTCCTTGTTTTAAAGCTCCTTTTGTGTTGTAAATCTGAATGCACAAGCTCAAATCCCTTCAGTCCTTCATCCTATAGAGACCTCGTGGAGTTGCTCAGGTGTGTTGGTAAAGCTAGGTCATGGAAATATCTGATCCCGCAGAGGTCCGTGTGTTAAACAGACCTACAGGCAGATCTCCAAATGTCTGGTTCATGATTACTCCTGGTTCAAACTAAACGTTTATGCCATCTTTCTTACTGCTTTTCCTTCTCTAGCTTGCGAGAGCACCCTCAACACAAACTGCGAGCAATGTTTGGCTAACGTATCGGTAAGTAGGGCCTATTTTTCATCTTTGCTTTGTTAAAATATACTTCATTGCGATTATACAGTTGCCTTGTTGCCTTTGGCATGACAAAGTCTATAGCATTGTTCGATGCTTATTTTATAGAATTTACCCGTTTATTGAATTTTTCGATCCTGATTGGTCAGAAGCAGTTGATGAATTTTCCACAGCATCATTTGTGACTTAAAATTTTCCCGCATAGAATTTTTTTTTTTTTTTCTACGTGGGAGCTAACGTGTATCATGGACTATCAGATAAAAACAGATAATAAGTACAACTTCTTGCTCTTTAGTAAATGAAAAACCTTCGTATTCAATAATTGACAAATTGCGGAACTGAGGAATAAATCACTTGTTATCAACTTGATTCTGTTTTTAATTCAATGATTAAAATTCTCACTTGTTAATCATAAAAGATTCATTCTAAATTAAAACATTTGAATCTTTTGCAGTTGATTAGACAATGAGTCGTTATTTCCTGTCTTGCACAAGCGATGCGTTTTTCACACCCGGCTGGTAAAATGTGTATATTTTATTAGTCATGTAATATCTTTAGTATTTGCATGTGTACATGACGGCAAACTGCGCTGCTGTTTGAAAGGTCCACTGCTGTTCTGTAAAACATTTCGGAAGGGAAAAGAATAGAGTCAGTACAGTACAGTCAAGAAGAGACTAGGTCTCATAGAAAGAAGGAAAAAAGAAGTGGAAAGAGAAGCAGAGTTGAGAAACGGGGATCTGGCTTCTCAGGTGTATTGTGTGTGTATGTTAATCACATCGTCACACCTGAGAAACAGGTCTGGGTAGTGTGTGTGTGTGTGTCTGTGATTATGTTTGGAGATATCTTTTCTGCCAAAAGTAAAATCTGTATATTAATGCGATTAACATGAGATTGTAGTTTGTTTGTTTTTTTAATTTCAAATCCAGATTCAGATCTTAGTGCCGTTCATTACACCGAATCAATGAATTTTTAAGAATCACTTTCGAAGATTCTTTGCAGACACGAGCTCTATATCTTTTCCCTCTTGTCCATGTTTCGTTGAGAAAGAATCAGTTCTTCATTCTCTGCCACGAGCTCAATCTCTTCTGTGCTGATCCAGAATTCGTCGTACTGTACACGCTGCGAATCACAGCACTTCACATGGCCTCAATTAATGAACGATTAAAAAAAAAAAAAAAAAAGCAACATTAATGATGCGACACGAAGTTCAGGAAAAAAGTAGGTATTTTTAGTATGGAATAAAACATCCATGCTGTTATGTGCTATTATTATACAGAAACATAATCAGTAAGATCATTCTAACAAATTAATATCAAATTAAATGCAAAAGAAAAATCCAAATATGTCATAATTGCGAAAAGTTTTGCTCTGTCTTGATCTAGTGACTGATTTCATGAAGAGTCCGTATACTGAAAAAAATATATAATTTTTTACTGACATTTAAATATCATAGAAGATTATTTTATATATGAGACAAAGTTTTGATTCAAGTGAATTACTCTGGGGAAAATAAATAATAAATTATGTTACTATGACACAATTTCTATACGTTTTAATCTGATCACTATAGCAACCTGTGGAGGGGCGGGGCAAAGCAGGGAGCTGATAAGGCTGGGCCGAAAGTTGCATGAAAAATTTTTTTACCTGTGTATGTTTTTGTGATATAATGTTTGTGGATTATGGATTTTTAAGTTTACATGGGCGAGCCGGCCCTTTTAACGCTACCGTGCATGAAATCACTAAATATTTAATAAAGTCCAACATGGAAACCAGATGTTTTGGATTTGATGTGCCATCTTGTGGACACGGCTTTTAATCCTTCAGATGTACATAAGACACGCAAGCGAGCATGTGAGCGACGCCACTTGGCATCGCACCGACCCGTGCACGCGTTGCACACTTCACTTACATGCTGAAAGTGAAGTGAAGTACTTTATTTAGTAAACATTAAGTTAAGCAATTTATTACCATATTCAAGTGTTTTTCACATGCAGCAGCATCGTCAACGTCATTTTCTGCCCTCCGGAATTCTGTCAGTTGGATATTTCTGGTTTGTGGATTTTTTTTGCAACCTTTCAGTGCTTAAAAATTCCAGTCATCCTGCTGTACCTGATATACTCGTACCAGCGCCACACCCATTTCTTTGTTCTTGCTGTTTGCACTGGTTCATTCCAAACATATACAGTAGGCGAGTAAATGAGAACTGAGCCTGCGTATGTGTTAATGTTTCAGTTTACGTCCTCATTCCGTGCTTACAGAAATGCAAAGTGCAGAGTTTTTACTTTTACTTTGACTCATTCCCCGTTCCTCAAAACTGACGGAGCAGATGATGGGCTGATGATGAGGGTGATGTAGAGCAGGGTTGCCTACTGGTCAAAAAGTAAGGTCAATAAAAAAATCAGGCTCGTTCAGATATAAGGAACTTTTGCATCAAGTGCAGTTTGCCAAACTGCAGGTCGTTACTATATATTATTACGCATATAAGGCAAGTACTGAATTTATCATAATTTCTCCATTTTACCTGTTAATTCACTACTTTTTAATTATAAACTGAACTCACACACATATAAAAGACTATGCATTTACAGTTTGCATTAAAAAAAAAAAAACTGTTTGGATTTGATTCGATTCATCCAGTGTACGCAAAATGTTTAACATCTATTACAATTACCCTGCAGTAGCAAAAACATGGCCCAGTTATACACAGAAATCATGGTCATGACGCCCCTGTTTGTTGAAGAACAACATGCGAGTTGTGATGATCAGGTGTGCATATACTTTTTGGAAAATCTAACCTTCCCAGCAGCTTATTATAACATGAAAAGTTGAGAGTGAGATGTTCAACAAGCATGTATTGAGGTGATGGTTAGGGGTGCGAATACTTTTGGTCATACAGTGTATAACAGACACAGACTCGCCTCTTTAAATTCCTGAATCTGCCGGCAGTTTTCCCTAATTGTGTGATTCACATTGGTTTTGTTTGTCTGACTGAATCGAGGTGTGTTAAGAGCGTCAACAGAAGCGGCACAAGACCAGGTGTGGCAGTCTGACGTCGAGCTGTGATTAGACCTCTAGGGCACCACAATTTAGGTCATTTTAAACTCCTGAACGTCATTTGCCTTAAAAAGCATAACGCTAGGAGTGAAAACGCGCACTCCTACGAGTCAGAAACGTGACTCGTAACACTGTTATGGCAATCGGTGTGTGTGTGTGTGGGGGGGGGGGGGGGGGGGGGGGTTCTCAGCGAATCATATTTAAAACCAGGGTGTGTTTACACAACTACACAAGTATATAGCACAGGTTTAGGTGTTTTAAAGTGAGTCAGCACTGACTTAGTAGACGACAGAGCTAACAGATGAGTAATAAAGAGAAAATAATAAAAATTGTGTCTTTTTATGATGTTATGCAATTCTGTTAATAATAATAATAATATCAAGTCAGGTCAACTGAGCTTTATTGTCATTTTAACAATATACATGTGGTGCAGTACGTAGTGAAATGAAATAATGTTCTCCAGGACCATGGTGCTACATAAAAGACTAGGACAAATATGGAACGTGCACGTATGCTACATAAAGACAAAAAGACTACATAAAGTGCACATGTGCAGACGTGTGCAAAAACAATAGGTAGTGCAAAAATACACGAAAGACAAAAGAGACAATAAATAAAGACAATACAGACAAGAAAAGAGCAGGAACTGATGTGTAGCAGCAAAACAAGTTGGTAGTGCAAAGAGATTAAGTACAGAGGTGGTGTAACGACTGTGTGTGTGTGTGTGTGTGTGTGTGTGTGTGTCTCAGTCCAGTCCCTGAGTATTTAAAAGCCTGATGGCTTGAGGG
>JAOVYU010000015.1:6510113-6520651 GCA_025674565.1 Synodontis membranacea | reverse complement strand
GCTGCTTTTGCCAGACCCACTCACCTCCACTTCCTCTCTCTCTCTCTCTCTCTCTCTCTCTCTCTCTCTCTCTCTCTTTCTGAAGGAAAACAGTCTGGTGAAAATAATGGTGTCATTTTCAGCCCACACGCTCCGGGAGGAGAGGGGGTACAAATTTAGCATCAGCCTTGGAGAGAAGTGCCAAACCCATTAAGGCACAGCTTTGAGGAGCAAGCAAAAAAAAATGTTTCTTTATTTTTTTAGGAGCAGCGTAGACTGTGGCTCTGAGCCAAAAAGTGGTAATTCCAGATGTGTCAGCCTACGCGTGTAATTATGACTCGACTTGTTTTCCTCCACACACACCACCCCCCCCCCCCAAAACACCCACCTTCAACACAACCACGCACATCCTCTCTCTCGTCCTGCATGAGACTTCTGCCCCCTCCTTCCTCCTGTCTCAGGTCTGATGGTACGACTACGTGCTCAGTCGGTGCAGAGTCGGTCGCCTGTCTGAACGCTGCTCTCACAGACCCCTGCTAGCATATTGGCATCGAAACTATTTGCCACCAGGCTGTTCTGAGACCTTTCTGTCTGGAGTTTGCTCCAACATTGGATGGTCAAAACGTTATGGTCAAAATATAAAGGTTGATACAAGCAAAGCTACATTTTAGTTCTTTGACACATGTACCATTCCTATATACCTACCAAACCCGACACTGTAATGCTACATTACATTAGCACAAAAAGACTTGGGTTGATGTAGACGAATGGTATTCCATGGTAAGGCTTCCACAACCACAGCGGGATCATGGGCTGACGACCAAATTGCAGTGGTGAATGATGGGTATTCCCATCTGGATGAACGTCCCACCGGAAAGGATGACGTCCCGATATCTTTGCTGCATAAACAACTCTAGTAATTACAGGATTTTAATAGGGTGGTACATAATTTTGTGTTTTTTTTGAACAAATTTTATTTGCGATTTTCTAAAATAATGCATGAAGTTAGTATTCAAAGTAATTGCTGTTAGACTCTATGACTTGAATGAATGAATACCATTGTGAAAGAAGGTTTTGAGGAACTGAATTCATCCGTGCAACTTCGTGTATATCCTCAAGTTTCTGAAATGTTGTCCAGAGAGTGTATGTTTCAGTGACCTAAACAAGTGGATATCCGATGCCGCTGTGTCCGGTGAGTAGGCTGGATGTTGTAAACTTCCCATCCAAAGGCTTAAAATCATGTCTTTCGTGGCTTTTGCAAACATGTGGCCTTGTGTTGTCATGATTCTCTTTTGTGAATGACCACTGGATGAACGTAGTTCCTTGATTTTTTTTTCCCACTTAATTTGATCAGTTGATCAGTGTAACGTTGTGTGTTTGACAGTTTCTCCAGGACGGAGCAGCTCGTAATAAAGGTGTTATGCTCCTGTAATGCAGATGTGAGGCCGTTGAGTGACATTCCTTTCTGAAAGTTCATGTTGAACCACCTACCAACTTTCAGGATCTTTCCCATTGCCTTCAGATGCCGTAGAACAGTCTTCAAACGTCTTGCCAGCTCTCGGGTTGATTGTGTCGGATCTTCGTCCAAAGGTTTCTGCAGTCCTTCGGCTTCCATTTCCTTTGGTCTACCACTTCTTGGCTTATCATCAGTTCATCTTTTCGAAACAGTGAACCAGTTCTTGAGTGCGGAAATGCAGCATCGCCATAAACTTTGCAAATTTCATCTCTTGCTTCCGTTGAGATTTTTCCACTTTTGACTAAGAATAGAAGACAATGAGTAATATGAATCTTGCTGGGCTCCAGGCTCGACTGATAAATTACCTAAAACGTGCTTTTATGGGAAGGTTTGATAAATAATTAAAGATATATACTAGGCCAGAAAATGCAACACACTAATAATTTCATGTCTGTTCAAACCTGTCCTGCTGTGTAATTATGACTGGACTAATCTACTGCTGGCTTGGATATCATCTGCTCTTGGAGAGCTACAGGATTGCAACAGCCCTAATCCGGCCAAGATAATTGGATAATTGAGTCCAGGGGTGTAGCCAGATCTTTTACAATCAGGTGTCCAGATTAGACCCAGATATTTTATTGGGGTGTCAATACAGGGTGGGGTAAAATACTAATACACACCCATGAAAAAAAAACAATATTTGAATATGGATTCACATTGGACATTAAAGACATACAGCCAAGAAACATTTATCATCTGGCAAACTTCTGAAAAGTCTTTTTTTTTTTAAAAAATACATTACTGTAATAAATTCAATAAATCATTAGCTAGCAGTAGCTGATAAACTGAAGAAATCGCTTTTGTGTTTTCCAGCAAAACATGCTTACTCTTACTGGGGTGGAAACTGTTTAACTATGCCCATGATGCTGGTTTAACTAATTATCTGGAACAGAAGTCTTGGCGCTAGTCATCAGCGGTCTAAACTGTTTAAAAGTGTGATACTAAAAACACCAAGTGAAATGTCAACGCGCAAGCCGCAAACCTTCTGCCGGTGCTACACTTTTACACAGATTCACACACAGAATGTGTGTAAAAGTACAGTACTGTAGCAAATGTAATTTGTTATTAGATTTAAGCATTACTTTATGGCTGTGGTTCACAAAGTGACCAAGGTCCGTGAAGTGTAGTCAACATGGCTGCGTTGTTTTCTTTTCTTTTTTTTTCTTCTTCTTAAGACTCAGATACACTTACACTCATAGCCCATTTTTATCAATGTTATATTTATTTTCAAGTTCTCATATTTATTAGTCTACAAGTAATCCTGTATTTCAGCCTAATGACAATTTTAGCAGAAATGAAATGGGTTCTGTGAGTGGAAAGTTCAGGAATAAAACCTCTAATGGCTCTAATGCTCAGCCCAAATCCTGTATTATTGTGCACATTTAATTAATAAGCCTAATATTTGAATAGTTATAAATCTCGATTGTGTTTGTGGGTGTACATTTTTTTTAAAAGGGTCTGTCTGTAAAAAAAAAAAAGTTTGAACCCCTGCATTATGGGATTTGGGATACTTTGCATGAGTGTAACAGAAAATAAATACTTTGTCTTCTTATTTACATTTCAAACCATGTGCATGTTACAGATTTTTCCATTAGGCGCGTTTCTGTGCATGTTTTTTTTTTTGACCGGATCCTGGATGAATCGGATAAGTTTAACACAATATCCCAGATTATAACTGTAGTGTCATCTCACTAGAGTACTTTTCCCACCAATTTCACAAAACCATTGTACACAGCTCCATGACATTCTGGATAGCTACAGATCTGGCTGCTTAAATGTATTAAAAGTATTCAAATCCGTATGTGTCTTGCCTAATATTCACAGCTTAGACAGTATTTGCTCATCAATTCCTATGTTTAAAAAAATAAATAAATAAAAAGGGTTAAGTGAGGCGGGGCACATTGCGAGCGTTTCCCAATTACTTTCACAATGCTTTCTACAATGCTGTGGTTTTTTAATAACTAAAAACAGGCCCTGTGGCTCCAAAATAGAAGTGCAAGGAAATCCGTAGGCTCGGGCCACAGACAGCCCACTGGAGCCATTCCTCTAATCTAATGTAGAAAGCCTCCTACTCAGAGCTCCGCCGTGACGTATTTCCATTCATCTGTGACATAAATCGTGGTACAGACACGAGCCGCACAAACACGGCGTAATTTTTATGGCCATATTGTGGACTAAAAATACAGACCTGAGGTGTACGTAGGAGTGCGGAGATGTTTATTAGAGTTCCTTGACCGAAGACAACACCGATTAAAGACACATTATTAGAGGAAAAACAAAAAAAACCCAAAAACAAAACCTATTCTCTAAGTAAATGTTTGACTAATTGGATCAGTATTTATATATTTGTATTAAAAAAAATCATTCTGATGAATCTGAGATTTTTTTGTAGTTAAAAACTCATTACATCAGAGCTCCGAAGGGAGCTGTGTTTAAATAGTTTTGTATCTGTTCAAATGAAATCCAACTTGCTGGTTCTTGGTTGAATCTTGGGTCTATTTATGGCAAACGACGCAGCTGTCATCCAGATGTGCCTCGGGGCCGCTCGAGGTGAACAAGAAAGACATTTAGACGACACCATGAGGTTTATGGGAATTATTTTAGCCATGTTTTCAGTAGAATGCTAGCATCAGTCTGTTATTATTTGTCGATGTACAGTACCTTGAATTTCACCGTATATACAAAACGTTAGATATAAGTGTTTTAGATAACACTTTACTGTAAGATCCACGAATAATCAGGGATTGAGCACATAGAGGAATGATTTTGTAGTAAAATAAGCAACGGGAAGTTGGTGTGATGAGCTGGTGCAAGTGCAGTTAAAGATGGTTGATGTTTTTCTACAACAGCACACCCTCGAAATGTTTTATTCTTCTTATATTATTGATTTCGTCATAATTGACGCGTATGGTGTTGATCTCGCAGTAGGTTCATCCATTATAGCACACTGGATATGCAGACTTCTGAAATTTCATTTACGCAGCATTCATTAAGGCTAAGATATTAACAAACCAGGAGCCTAGACCTCGAAATTCGTTTTTTTATTGTTGTTGTTGTTAACCTGGAAGATCACAGATAGTCAGGATTTCATCCTGGTGTAGCTAAGAAATAATTTACTGACTAGTTAGAGGGCAATATTTATAAATTAAAAAAAAAAAAAAAATCCAGCCCTATCCATAAAACACTAAATTCAACTTTTGGCCTACTTTTCTGTTTTTGCAGGACATTGAGTCTTGTTTTAATAATGCACATGTTTAAAAAAAAAAAAAAAAAAAAAAAAAGCCACTAGCTTGTTATTAATTTGTTGTTAGCCTTGTTAGCATACATGTTTGTGCTGTTATTTAAAAAAAAAAGTCTTTAGGGCAATTTCACAAACCAAATCAAAGCTAAATTCCATTTTCTTGAGTAGTCAATGGTTAGTGGTACCAGTTTTTCAGCATTTATGGCATTTTTCATGTAGTGGGGTTTTAAAACAAAGAACGTTTTAATTAGCAGACACAATGATTCATGTCAGTTGCTTTTTTTTTTCTGTGTCAGAAATGTGCAATAGGAGAACTTAGCCCTTGTGGTTTATTACTCAGTTATTCCCTTTAAATACCCCAGTGTTTTAAATACCCCAGTGTTGTTCCGCTCTTGATTCTGACTGGTCGCTGCTTCTCAACGAACAATATTTGCTCATATATTAGCGTAGAACAATGATGCAAAGACACCAATGCTAATGATAAATACGCTTCTGTTCATTGTTAGCCTGGTTAGCTACTAGCTTCCTTTTGTTGTTAGCATAAATTTTGACTGTAAAGTTTTTCTTTCTTTTTTTTCTTTTTCTTTTAAGCAGTTTGCTGTAGTTGAGAAGCTAATAGCAAACCACTAAGAGTTACACCAGAAAGAAGACTGAAAATCTGCATTATATTGCATTATTTTTTACCTGCATTATCTGCATTTTAGTATAAGAAAAGTAAGAAAAGCTCCAGATTCTTCTTGATTTTGCTGGGAGATGCTAGAAGAGGTTTGGATTGTGTAAAGCGTCTGCCTAGATTAAATATTTGTGCACACAGTTAATTATGCAGGTCTAATTTCTCGCTCGCCCTGTAATTGCACTGAATCCATAACTGAAATAACAGGTTATGCATCGAATCAAATCAAAAATCCAAACCCTGTGAGAAGTGTTTTTCTCACTGCATTATGGAGACTAGCGTTTGTTTGTCTCTCGGCTCATTGGGAAATGAAATGTGTCTGGACGTGAAAATGTTGCACGGGTCCTGGAGCCAGGAACAGGTGGAAACAAGACGGAGAAAGTGTCGGAGTTAAAGCAGCCGAGACAGACGAGCGGCTGTGCGCTTCCACCAGACGCATGTCAAAGTCCCTCTGTCTGTGAGCACAGCCTGTTTTGAACCACTTAACAAGGGCTGTAGAAGAAGAGACGTACTTTTTTTTTTTTTATAGCGTAAACACGTTGGCATGGCCAGTAAAGTGAATCTCTGTCTGTCTCGCTGTTTCTCTCACTTTAGGCTTATGTCTTATATAGCAGGCTATAAAAAGAGCTGGGTGGTTGCAACGTTAATTCAGAATCTGATGTTTGGTGGTGTTGTTTTTACAAGTCGAGGGGACACACCATGAGGAGACAATTAAACTGAAAGTTCTGGACCATGATTGGACTAATTATACCAAAGCATTGTACTGTTGCTTAACCGAGAAGACCCTCGAGAAGCACAGCGTCTCCTCCCTGCATTGTTGTCTGTTGCAAAACACACAACCACATCTACACACTGGCATCTCTGTTTCTCAATGTGTGCACTTAAGCACCCAGATGACCACCAGACCTTAACACGCACACACACACACACACACACACACGCACGCACATGCACACACACTTATATAGGCATATATACAGTATACAATCACTTAAGCAAACAAAATGTATGTGCAGTGTTTTAAAATTTCTTTTCGTACACACACAAATATAATACCAGCAATGGTGAGACGTCGGCTGCTGTTTGCACTAACACAGTCTAAACATCTGGTTAACCTTGTTGCACACAAATCCTCTTTCATGGCAATAGAGAAGATTTCAGAGGTTTTCCTCGATGTGTTTTGCAAAGGATGCTGCATGAGTATTTTTAAAAGCAGAAAACATTCAACTGTGCTCATCTGCAATGTTTACCCAGTGACAGTTCATGGACTGTTGCATGGACCGAACCTGATACAACATCCTTTGAGAGCAAATGTTATCATACAGGGTTCATTTTTAATGTCCAGCATCACTCTGACACATCTCCAGGGTTCCCATGTCAATCATAATCTCAGATCAATGTCACTGTGGAGTTTTGCGTGTTCTCCTAGTGTCCATGTGGGTTTCCTCTGGATTTTCCGGTTTCCTTAGACCTTCCAAAAATTCAATAAGCGGATAGACTATGCTAAATTGCCCCTCATGCCCAGAGTTCCGGATCCACCGTGACCCTGGCCAGGATAAAGTGAGAGTGGTGTGAGAGTAACTTTCCACCAATAAACGTAAGTCATTTACACTGTGTTAAAAATTTTGAAAAAATTTCCATCGTATTAACAGCACTTTTTCTAGTTGCCTTTCATCCCTGAATTTCCATTTGTTCCCGGAATAGGCTCAAGATTCACAATGAACCCTGACAAGGATAAAGATGTTAATGGTAATTAATAAATGATGAAGTATTATAAAATCTTATATTTTCTCTTGCCCTGAAATGGAGTGGTGTGCCATCCAGGGTGTGTTCCCATCTCACACAACTGTTCCTGAGATAGGCTTCCGGATCCATCATGACCCTAACTATTATAAAGCAGTTACTGAAAGTGACCGAGAGAGTGACTTTCCATCTACAGAACCCAAGCCATTTAGACTGCATTCAAATGTCGATTACAAATATTTTCAGCATATTAACAGCACTTTCTTTAGTTTAAAGAACTAAACTTCATCTCAGAATTTCCATTCATTTCTAGAACATGGTCTGTGACCTTGACCAGGATAAAGTGGTTTCTGAAAGTGAATGAGTCTTGAAAACATTCTTGATAGCCCCAAAGTTAATTACAAATTACAAATATTGCATTATACAGATTTAGTACGTGAGTATGTGAGATGAATGGGTTACGAATCTTAGCCGCCAAACACACATTTAGCATGCATCATTTGTAAATGAAGCTGATTTCTTTAGGATATCCTTGGATGCATGTTTGCAGTGTGCCTACTTAGGGATTTCCGACTTATTTAAAAAAAAAAAACGAATCAAATTGAGGTTCAATTCATATTTTTTTTTCCATGACTCACGTCTGAATCAATCCAAGTCATGTGACTCCACGCCACTGATGATTGCCCACATAAACCTGGCTACTAGTTAAAAATAACACGCCTA
This sequence comes from Synodontis membranacea, assembly GCA_025674565.1. Classification (NCBI taxonomy): domain Eukaryota; kingdom Metazoa; phylum Chordata; class Actinopteri; order Siluriformes; family Mochokidae; genus Synodontis; species Synodontis membranacea. The sequence goes on along the minus strand of JAOVYU010000015.1, from coordinate 6,512,776 downwards.
ATACTGTACACATGGAACTGAATACACCGATGTCTGTGTACGTCAAGGCAAGACATGTTGCGTCTCTCAGCTGTGGCCAGACACGTTGACTCACATTAGCCAGGGGATCGTGGTTGAAGCTCCACCACAGATATTTGCTGTCTGACCCGAACCATGAAACATCACTGAGGAACACATTTTCTCCTTACACCAGACACAGAAAGAAAACACAACAAAAAACATAATAAATGTTCCAGTGATAGCCTTCAGACTTCAGACTCAAACTACTGTATATGCTTGATAATAAGTTCACTGTATGTCACTTTGAACAAAAGCTTCTGTGACATGAACATACACTATATAACTAAAGGTATGTGTCCATCTGACAGTCACATCCATATGTGCTTGCTGAACGTCCCGTTCGACATTTATTCCCCCTTTGCTGTTATAATAAGTTCCACTCTTATGGAAAATCTTTCCACTAGGTTTTGTGTGTTAGTGATGTCAGGCCCTGATGTTGGGTGAGGAGGTCTGGGGTGCAGTTGGTGTCCCAGTTCATCCCACATGCGTTCAGTGGGGTTGAGGTCAGGGCTCTGTGCAGGACACTCGAGTTCTTCCACTCCAACCTTAACACGCCATGTCTAATATGTCAAATACATTATATACATCTGTATTCTTCCAACAATGTGGCAGCAGTTTGGGGAAGAACCACGAATGGGTGTGATGGTCAGGTGTCCACATACTTTTGGCCACATACTGTATTTTCCTTGTTTGCATATGTATTCATCCCCTATGTGGTAGAACTACTTTTGCCTCTAATTACAAGTCTTCTAGGATACGTCTCTAGCACTTCTGGATCCTTTGAGAGCTTTGAGAGATTAGATGGAGACCACTGATTGGAACTTCTGCCCCAGTCTCAAATAGTCTCTTGCAGGCTGCAGGCTTTCGTCTAGAATTGTCCTGCATTTTAATACATCCATACATCCAAAAATTATGGTTATTTTTCTTTCAATAGTCTTCCAGATCTTATTTTGAAAAGTGACTGTTTCCGCCCTCGCCTCACTATCACACTTGACTCTGGCACACCATTTCATGCATCAGTGACACAAACTAACCCTTTAAAATAATGAGCCAAAAACAAAATTCAATGGACAGCTTTTTCGGGAAGGAACGAGCAAACGATGGGGCAGCAGACGGGTCACAGACTGAGAGCAAAAAGAAAGCTGCATTTAAAAGAAAATACCAAGATTCCTACCCAAGGTACAGGTTCATCGCAACAGGTGATACACAAGCTCCACACCCGCTATGCGAACCCCTGCCTGCACCTGTACCCGGTCCATGGAAACATTTTCATGCATGAACCGGTCCGTGGTACAAAAAAGGGTCAGGGACCACTGGTCTAAAGGCCAGAAAAAAAGAAAAACACATACATTCTATACATATTCGCTAAGTCTTCAGTGTGTCTTTGGCAAACTAATATGGTTGTTTTTTTTTCCTGTTCCCGTCACCCTTCAATAAAGCTGAGCTTTGTGGAGTGTCACCTCTATAGTTGTCCTGTGAACAGCTTCTCTTATCTGAATTGTAGGTCTCTCCAGATGCTTTAGAGATGACCCTTGAATTAGCAATGAGAATTAATATATCAGTGGTAAATTACGTATTAATGCTGAGCTTCATAGCTTGCTAATGTTAATAGGATTCATAATGTTAGTTAATGGAACCTTAACTTAATAAATTCTTAGCTCAGGGTTTTTGCCTTAAATCTGACTTTTTGACTCTTTAGAGAATGATATTGAAAGGTAAATGTTCTTGCTTGTTTTAATTACAGTAAGACATATCCTACTTTAATTCTCTTAAGTTACAAGTATCATGAGAGGTTCCACTCCTTAGAATTAAACATGCATCACAGCTTTGATAGAGAGGATAAAATAATGGAAAATTTGTGTATGATCAACTCCATCCTAGACTCACTGTCCACATTAAGCATTCACTACTGTCATGTAAACTATAGACAGCTGAAGAACGGAAAAGCACCGCGTGATGTTTTCCAATATTCAGCTGTTCAGATTTGGGTGGACCTGGGCCCACTGTATCCTCAGATTCCTGTCAGTATTGTGTACAGAATACTGTAAGTCAGACCCAGCAGAAATATCGCTCTGACTGTCACTGTCCACATTATGACACCGAAAAAAAACAGTACTGTATGCTTTGTTGAGTGGTTACGCATTCTTGTTTCAGCCACAAGTTTACCACTCGGCTGTAGAGGCTGCCGGGAAATGCACATGATGTCGTAGAATACCCATAGACATTTTATTGGAAACAACGTAACAATTAAACACGGGCGCTAACACTCGCCGGTTACGCTAAAAACGGTGAGCAGTTACACATCACTTCCGAGTGCCAACTCCATAGTCTGTCTCGCAACAGAGGCTGGGAAATGAAGGTTAAGGTCGCATACATATACAGTACATGTACACTTACAGCTTCTCCAAATCCTTTTTAATGATAAAAGCTAAATAAAATAAATTTCTTTTTCTTTTTTTTTTTTTTGGTTGCTGTTTTAATTTTTCTGTTTTGTTTTTCCAGCAAAATTTCCATCAAACAGGTGATACAGTTAAACAGCTAAAGCACAAATAACCAGTGCTGTCCATGGAAAAAAACCTGCACACCTACACTGTGAACTAACA
>JAOVYU010000015.1:6492647-6503957 GCA_025674565.1 Synodontis membranacea | reverse complement strand
AGAGAGAGAGAGAGAGAGAGAGAGAGAGAGTTTAAATCTAGACCCTTATCTGAGAGAGTTAGTGCTCTTTTAGTAAACTATTCAAAAATTGTTGCTCATTAACAGTTCGGAGGCTTTAAGATATTTGAATAATTGAGTATTTTTTTTTCTTTAAGTAATAACTCAGTATACACCTGTCAGATTTATTTTCAGCCAAACATAATATTACACGTGTACAACCTTGTGACACTGATTGCACAACACCACCTAATTCATCTCCAAATATCTCCTTCACAGGTTTGGTGTGTGTTTGTGGTCGCTGAAAATCATAGACTTGATAAACCTTTAACCAGCATTGCATGCAGTGAGTGATGCGCCCTCTGGTGGCGAGCAGATGTATTGTAGCTCCTGATGATCTCTGAGCACAACCTGCTCAGAATGTTTTCTGAAATTTTTTTTTCCCTTTTTTTTTTTTTTTTTTTTTTAAAAGTCTGCACTCACCAGTGGTGGAAAAATTACAAAACACACCGACCCGAGTAAACATTACTGCTGCTGTATGTTTCAAGAAAATGAAAAAATAAATAAATAAACCACTTAAAACCTATTTCTTGAGGAACTACTTTAAAAATCATACAGATAATCCAAAAATGTTCTTTATTTAACGTATTTTTGAGAAATTACAGTAACTAACCAAGAGAGCTATGTTCAAATAAACACCGCTTTCAACCTACATAGTTATCTATGCAGTTTATACGGAATGTTGCCTAATTATTCTACTTAAATTAGGGTGGTGCGTAAGTTTGTGTACAAATTTACGACTGTACAATTTTCTAAAACAATACATAGAGCGAGTCTTCTCCGTTGGATTCTATTTAGTCAGTTGTGCCATTTATCCGGCAAAGGATGAGTGCCGTCGCGAAAGAAGGATTCAGGATTTCGGGTTCAGACGCCTTAGGACAGTAGGATGATCCATATTCAAACGTTTTACCACCTCTCAAGTCGATTGTGTAACAGTTTCTGCAGCTCGTCATCTTCCGTTTCCTTTGGTCTACCACTTCTTGGCTTCACCTTTTTGACACCAGTTCTTGACCACAGAAATGGGGCAGATGGTGGCCTAATGGTTAGGGAAGCGCCCTTATGATCGAAAGATTGCAGGTTCGAATCCCACAACCAGCAAGGTACCACTGAGGTACCCTGAGCAAGGTGCCGCCCCCAAGCACTGCTCCCCAGGCGCTGAAAATAGCTGCCCCCTGCTGTGTGTCACGTCCCACATATGGGTTAAATGCAGAGAACACATTTCGTTGTTGTGCGCTGTGGTGTGTTAACAACGACAATGAATCACTTTCACTTCACTTCACAACAACTTTGCAGGTTCTGTCGCTTGCCTAGCCTGTATGCGTTATTAATGTTCCATGTACTCTATTAACAGTGACCAAAAAACTAATGTAGTGAAGTTGCAGAGAATATTTTATTTAAAAAGCTTCTAAAAGATAAAAGTCACACTGGTAGACCATCTTTTCCAGCTTCCATATTAAATAACCCTTTGAGATTTTAGCCAATCCTGGGCGTCTGTGAGCTCGTGGATGTGGAAGAGGGCGGATAGCGCATTCCGATGAGTACAGCATGTTGTTGGCTGGCTTGATGTGTCTCAGAGGGGAACAGCTGACTAATTTGGGGAGAAGATGGAGGGGAAGAAAGTAAAGGTCTGAGATTTTCGAGTTGCACCATTGTTGTATCGCTGCATTTCCAGCAGCAAATTCAATTCAATTCAGCCAAGCTTTTGTTTTTTTTGTTTTTTTTTTGTTTTTTCCAGCAGGGTTATATTCAGCTCTGTATGATCAGATCACTTAATTTTGTGTTCTTATTGTGTGTGGGGTTTTCTTCTCATTGTTAAGACATGGCTTTGCTCTCTGTGGCTGAGGTTTCTTGTGCGAGAGAAGAACTTTAAGGTTAAACCACTGTACCTCTTCCTGTAAAAATACCCTGGCCACTGCCATAAAATGTGGGAAATCCCATATGACAAGCTACAACTCTGTAATCATTTGAGGAACCATCTGAATTTGTTTCTAAAACAGCTCCGAGCGAAATAAATAACCTTGAACGTGTACGTGTCGTAGTAGTTGTTGTTGTTCTTAACATAGTGAAAGCACGCGTCACTTTAACCCTTCTCGCCTTGTACTGGATAACACAGGATTCAGCATTTGGATGACATCACCCTTCTGCAAACACCAAGCCGAAGCACTCCGTATATATAAATAAATAAACGTCACGCATACCTTCATAAATCAAGACACGCCGCTTAATCTCCTATTGAAAAACAACAGATGAGCTGGACGAGAGCAATTAAGGCGGCCTTGTTACTGGTAATGCTTCAGAATGCGTATCAGCTCGCTGACGGCTTTCCAGCTCTTCTCAGGTGCTACATTCCTTCACTATGTGTGTCTTTTTTTTTTTTTTTTTTTTTCTTCATATCTTAAACATGAACAGCTGCCTCTGCATACAACTGTAAGTTCATCTCTTGGTTCAGGCTGCTAGACACAGCGCTGTTGAATTCTCGATTCTGATTGGTCAGAGGTTGTGGATTTAACTTCCAAAACAGCAGCTCCGACGTTAGCGCATCTGCAAATCACAGGTTTGTCCACGTTAGTGCTCTCGTCCTGATATGTCGTCGTTGCTATGGTAACACCTCAAGGTTAAGGATGCTGCACATACTTTAATTCTAATAATGACTTCTTTTTTTTTTTTCTTAATTAAGGGTTTTTAATTGAAATGTGTTGATATGGTTTTCCACAAGGACATTTGTTTAGGGATTTATGGAAGGAGTCTTCGGTGTCAGCGGTTTGTAAAAGTCAGTGATAAAGCCATAAAATTTCCAGCATCTTCTGGACTTTTGATTACAAACTGCATTATTTATTATTTATTTATTTATTTTCACAAAGTTCAAGATAAAATGAGATAATGACTATGTGACTGCTATAACATAAACGACGACACGATCTTTCTTTAATAGATAAATAGTTTGTAATTGTTGGCGCGGTGCTGTCGTAGCGGTTTAATAAAACACCGTAAGATGTGTTTATCACAAGTTTATCACTCAAATACAGACTTTAATTCCTGCAGCTCTGACACATTTCATCAGCACCCGGTTCAAATTCATGTCACTGAATTTGTGAATGGATAAAAGACTCATCATACGTTTCAGTCGGTATGAGTATGAAATTGTGCTATATGGGCTGCTCGACGTCCCTGTGTCTGTTTCGGCTTCTCCAAGGTTCTTCAGTTTCCTTTCCTAAAAACATGTCAGTACAGTAAATGGCTCGGCTCTACTCTAAAATGCCATTAGGTGTGAACGTGCGTGTGAACGATAGTGCCACGTGATGGACAGGCATCCCAACCGGAGTGTATTCCTTTAGTTAGACCCGGCATTCTTGGAACCTCGTCATTGACCAGGATAAAAGAGCTACTGAAGATGAAGAAAAATGAATGAACGAATGAATAATCCCTACACTGTTCACATTCTGATCTGTGCTTTAGACATTAGTCATTTTCTGACTATAGGTATCAGTTTATGTGTACCAGACATAGTTCCTCAAAAACAAAGATCAAGAGTGTTACGAGTGCTCTTACGGCATATGCAAATCCACGCCGGAGCAGGACGTCCAATCCAAACCTAAGCCGAAGCAGGGAATTATTTTTGTTTCAGATTAATAGTGTTGACATCTTCATGATGCAAGGCTTTAAAAAAAGCCCCCAAGCTTTGTACAGAGACATATCTGGCACCTGCGAAGGGTGACAAAATTATTGTTAAATAAAACCATGAGTGATGACTCCAGGCACACTGCAGGTGTTAATTAGAGCAGACCATAAAAATGAACATCTACATCGACCTGTTTTTGGCACACGCTTCCTGTAACTTTAATAGAAACAGTCTCGTGGTTAAAACCGTTCATGCTTGACATGTGCGTAACTATTTTTCTAGGTCTGTTGCATGACTGCTTTGCCTAAGTTCACCTCTCCGAAGAATCCGTGCTGACATTGAGCAGGAAATCAGCAAAAGGGGTATTAAAAATCAAACTGGCCCGGTCCTCAGACTGTGAATAATCGCTGCTGTAAATTTTGCAAGCAGTGATAATATAAATCCACAGTGCTCGTAAAAACTTTCGGATGCAGACCACTGTGTTTCTTGGCTTTTAAAGTTACCATCAGTCACTTAGCTTAGGGCCTGAAGCTCATACCGCCTCACAGCATCCAGTCCTTGTGCATCTAACATGTCTCAGTTGCAATTATAAAACCGATTCTTTTGTATCTCTACAAATCATAAATCTATAAATCTGGTCGGTTTGTGCTGTAAATAACAGCCCACGCCAGTATTCTTAACCAATAAGACAGACATATCTTTAAGGTTTGGGCACGAACAAATTTGTCATAAATCATTTTCCAGTTTAAAACATATTCGCATCAGCAAAATCGATTTCGGATCGTTTCATCGGCTACCTTGTTGACACTCATGGCCCTACTTAAAAACGTCTTCCGTATAGATGCAGTATAAAGGGCAACGGATTCGTTTTCTAAGTCGTGTGACCTAACATAAACGCTGACTGTCAGGTAGCGATAAATTTAAAATGGACTAATGGACCACTTTGAGGTGTGGGTGGCGCTCGGCCTGCGGTTTCTCAGAAGCTCGGACCTTTCAGCAGAATCCGCTCTGTAATGCACACAATAAAGGACCCATACACTGTTTTCATATCTAGGCCGTCCCATTCGCGGACACGTGAGATGAACAGTGGTGCGTTGTCCTTAAATAGAATAGAAATTTGTCCTCCACAAGGCGATGAATTCACGTGTCCATACGGATTACAAGAGGAAAAGTGCCGTGCATGAAGCTTCGTTAAGTTTCGATATTTTCACAAAGGTGCAGCTCACAATTATATAAACATATAATGGCTAGTTAGTATAGTTACTTTCTTGTGTATTTTTGAGACGTATTTAAGTCCTTTTAATGGTATTTTGTGACGTTACTGATCTTTTTTTTAGGTTTATATTTAATTTAATCATCAATTTAATAAGAGCTTACCAACTGGCCGCAAAATCGTGCTTCGGTTATATTAGAAAATGTTTTTGCACTGATAAATCATCGCCATTTTAACACCACCTATTCTAATCTCGATATAATCGTCTTTGACATTCGCTAGTTGTGTAAGTGCCGTTAGCTTGCGGGTGAGAAGTTAGCATGTTGCGTGGTCCGCTGCTAAGCTGTAGCTCCATCATTCATGCGGACATGACAGTAAAATGCACATTAGTGTCATTTGGAACAGGCGAGCACATGAGTGGATGTATGGATGTTTGCCTTTGTAAGTCATCTCACTGCTCGGGGGCCAGCAGTTGTGTTGGCACGTTTTGGATCAGCTGGGACGGCTTATGTTAGGTGTTTCAGAGAGACATGACCCTTGAGGCAATCAATCAGTGGCCATGACAGAGCTGGTGGTCGCTGATTCCAAGGCCACGTAGCTACTTGCCTCTGTCATGAGCCTCGGCTGGCTCTTGGAGCTATTCGGCTGAGCATGTGCCCCAGTTAGGCAACTGCTGATCACTACCACTACCCCTGCTGCTGTTTCCTTCTCTGGCCTGTAAAACTGGCTGAACAGCGGTCCTGCGCATGCACATATCCGTAGAGTCGGCTCTTGCTTTTTTTCTTTTTAATCTGCACGTATCACCAATGGCCTTCAACGTTGACAGCAAACATTCTTAAAAAGCCATTATATGCATTCACTTTCTTTTGAGCCACACCAAGCTCATCCCAACACAAGGTTAACATAATGGCTGACGTTAGCCATCACACTTCATTGGCGGACAACTTGTGCTTTGCATTAATCCTCTAAAGCTTCAGGTGTCGTGTCATGAGATCGATGCCCATAAGCACGCAATCCTGCATCATTCTCATGCCTCTTACTGCAGGTGTCCTGTGGACAGGACAGTCATCTCCTCCTGGTCATTGTGCGTATATTTCTCTCATTAAAAGGGCCCTTGAGAACTGCTGACAAGCCCAAGTATTTAAAAATTTTCCGATTATGCTGGCCTTTAAAGTGTTTGATTCCAACCAAATATTCCCCAATCATAATCTATTAAACAGCCTTGCATTAAACAGCCTTGTCATGCACAGGGCACATAAACTGAAGTGGTTTAAGTCCTGGGTATTAAGTTTAGATTGATGATCACGACCTTTTTGCATTATGGAGCGCCGAAAATGCAATTTATTACGATTCCCAGCAGCGTGGCATGCTTTGATGGGTGTCAGCTGAGAAATGTAGCTTGCTTGTAGAGCAGCGATGACACACACACACACACACACACACACGCAACTCGTCCTAGACAGCGTGTGTCAGCCCATGACCTTCTGAAGACGCATTCCTGCTCAAGTGAATCAATCTCTTTACAGTTCAGTGATCACTGAGAGACAAATTCACGTAAACTGTAAGATTATCAAGGAAAGAAAATGATGCTGGAACGAGAAACTGTCGTTCTCTGGTGAATCGTGATTCCTTTTCTCTTTTAACTTCCTACGTTTCAACTGATGCCTTCGAAGCACTTGTTGCACGTCATAAAAAGTTCTCTTCTTTTCTCATCCAATCATTTCAGTTTGGCACCAAATGAAGCCCAACAACACACACACACACACACACACACACACACAAAAAAAAACAATCAAGAATCCTTGACCTTCTCATCCATGTGCATTTGAAATAAGAAACAAGGCCGTTGTTTAGAACTTGAGGATGAGGATATACCCTAATATGCCCTAACCTGTCTTATAGAAAAACAAAGGTGTCTCCGTTGCCTCCCGATGATTCATGAACTCCTTCGAATGTTAAAAAGCATGCTGAGGCAAGTTCGCTTATGAACTAGTTTTATTTATCTGAGTTATTTATCAAGTCATATTCTGTCTAATGGTAAAGCTTGGTTACTTAGATGATATTTTACTTTTTAGCGTGAGTCGTGAATGCGTGCGATTTCTCCACCGCTGGCTTTAAAGACACTTGCTTGTGTGCAGTGTACTTAAAAGCATTGTCATTGTATTTCCCTTTGACCCACTGAGGCATCGCGGGCATCTGGTCATTCTCGAGGCAAGAGTGTGTGAGTGTTTCAGCTCCAGCCACGCTCCAGAGTCTTCACTATCGATCCCAAGAGCTGCTGTCTCTCTTGCCAGCTTCTGCAAAAATCTGTTGAAGCAGATATCAAAGACATAAAAGACCGGCAATGCCATCTAAATGCCTTTTTTTCTCTCTAAACATTCTTGTTTGATTTACACCATGTTTTTTTCTCTCAGGTTTTTAAGTGTCTTGAGGTCTGCTTAACAGATTGTTGCAATGATTTCTGGGAAGACAGAATGAGGCTTGCACGCGTTTAAATAGCAAAAGAATGAAAGCTCGGTAGATCAAATCCAAAAAGGCGATGTCATTGGATGACTTGTTTACATATTTCGTTACTCGAATAGTTTCATGTATGTGAAATATTTTCTGGCAAAGCTTTAAAGCGCCCAGATACCTTATAACGATGAAAGTAAAAAATATCTTAGCATCACGCAACACTGAACTTGGTTACTGCATTAAATAATGGCACTGATGCAAGATACTTGAAATTCTTTTTATTTATTTGTTGTTGTTGTTGTTGTTGTTGCATTATTTGATTGAGTAAATAAATCATTAAATCAATCAATAAAATAAACCCTGCCATATGAGCTGGTTTATCTAGGATTGCAGACTACAAATTAAAAATGTATTTATCTCTTCGCAAGCTTCTTTGAATAGAATATTAATCAAAATATTTCAGTTCACTTCTCATTGTGCAATGAGGAAACCAAAACTTACACCTCAGTATTCACAGTCTTAAAGATAAAATCAAATGTAAAATCCGGTTTCTGTTCTATTCAGGTCTTGAATGAATCAGTTTTGCATTAAGATTATTAATGAAAATCTGTTATGTTTTTTGACTGATGTAACATGACGTGCGTATAATAATACAAATGTAATACAATATTTAATAATAATAATAATAATAATAATAATAATGAGGTTGTGTATATGGAAGCCTAGTCTATGTTCAAAAGATAATAAAATTTACATAATTAAAAAAATGAATATATATTTTATATATTAATATAAAGGCTTTAAATATAGTTGATTATACTGCATTTTTATACTGTATTTGTTAAGGTTGCTGCTTTATGAAACTATTAAACAAGTAGAGCTTCTTTGGGTGTTATAAGAGATATCAATCTATGGGGGGGGGGGGGTGTTTATTTTAACAGATTAGCCAGTTTATGTTTAAAAAATGTTGCAAAATAAATTCTTTTTCATATAGACTAACTAAAGGTTTGCTAATATTCTATTTATCAGTAAATGCATTCAAATGCATTAATAAAAATGTGTAAAGAAGAAACTTCTAAGCAAGTCAAAGTATCAATTTATCAATAATCATCTATCTGAAGTGATTATAAGACAAATGTAACATTATTAAGCTCGTTTTTTTTTTTAACAAAAATTGCTAATGATAATCTTGAAATTGTCCTGAAATTGTCCAAAGAAAATAGCAAATTTTTTCTAAAGCAATTTCAAGCTTGAAATTGGTACACAGTGTCTAGGCTCAGTAAACATAAATATTTCTTGTATAATGAAAAATCTGACTTTATTTATGATATTTTCATTGTAATGTACTGGTGATACATTCATTCGTTAGATATCCTGGAAATCTGTTCCTTGTTGATGACCGGCATACAAACACCATTCAACGCAGGACCTGTTGTTTCTCGCTCGAGCGTGTAATAGATGTTCACTCCACTGACCTGTTGCATGCCATGTATCTGAAGGGCCGTGCAGGTATTTCAGCCATGTAGGTGTTTAAATCAAAGCCGGCCTGAGCCGTCAGCGAGGGAGGAGTTGTTGCGGGACGCAGTTCGAGGGGTAGGGCCTGTGTTTGAAATATGGTTGGTAGAGTGCCTGTTATCTTTTCTCCTCGGCATCAGGCGTCCAGCGCTGGTGTGTCATCAGTTACAGCCCAGATCTGGCACTGGCTCAAAGTGTGTGGGGTGGGGGAGAGATGCTAGGAAATGCAATCCATATGGTGGAACTATAAAACCTAGCAGATCCCCATCCATAGTCCAAGATCATCTCTGCACACTTCAATAAACTATCAGGTCAATAACTCTCAATTCTTCACAGCGGCCACGGTGGTCTACACAACAGAAGACTTCTCCAAAGAACAAGGTGACCAGGACCGGGTGATTATAAAGGGTATGTTGCTTTTGCTGTGAACATTTTATCCCAATTCTTTATTATTAGGTGTAATTTATTACATTCAGTAATGTCACAAAGGTGAGTGGACTTATCAAACCCAAGTGACAATATGTTGAATATTGATGATTACCCCATTGCTAGACACAACTACATTTACTCAATTACTTTCTGTTGATGGATAACTGGCTCATTCAAGGAGTCCAAATTCAGGATAATTTGAGGGTGAGTGGACTTGGCTAAGCTAGACAAAAATATATATATATAAATATCTTTGGCAAATGTAGCTACTATTTCTCGCTATTAAATGATTATATGACAAAAATAAGCTGTTTCTAGACTATTTTCATTCATTTTAAACTTTTTCTGTAGATGGAAATCTTTGCATATTTCAATCAATAATTTCCACATAGCCAAAGCTCAAAATGAATAAAAAAATGAATAGAAACAATCTTAATAATCTTATGTTTGTTACTTCGTAATAAAAATATCACACTACATACATTTAACATTCTATAACCTTCCCATTATTACAGTAAGTAAAGTCAAAAAGTCAGTAAGCAGCAAGTCAAAGCGAGCAGACTTAACAAATTTGGCAAAAAAAAAAATTATATCTAGAATAAAGACTGATTTGTATAATAGTTCTCATTATTTAATGATTCTAAAACAAATACAATAATGTTAAGATAAATTCTAGACATTTTAACCTTGAAATCGTATTCTGTTAGCACGACTGCATACGCAGTTCAATCATTTAATCCTAGAAAGACAATTTCAAGTTTGAAGAATCTACATATCTATACCTAATATATAAAATGTCATAATGAGAAATAGTCCACAAGTTTGACATATTTTTTTTATATTAAATCATGTCAACTTTGAATTCTAATGTCTGATAACTTATTTTAGGTGTTTACTTCTAGAAATCCAAAGTCGTGTTTGAAATACGTTTTACAATATGTAAATAAATCTGAAGGATTTATTGTATATTATGATTATTAGTAGTAGTAGTAGTAGTAGTAGTATGAGGTGTCAGGAATTATGTAAAAAGTCAATTCAAGCAGAGGTTTCATGGTCTTGAAGACATTTTTTAAAGATAAGATAACTTCTTCTACTTCTTTTCCTTCTTCTTCGAAGGAGGTCCTGCTGGATTTGATATGAAGATCCTGTGTCATGTCATATTCCTGGTCATGCTGGGTGGCATTTATTGCCAGAACAACCGAAATGCCAAGCCAAGCAGTAGAGTGGCTAAAAAACCCAGTAGTCCGTCTGCAGAGGTCGGCCTGGACGATGACTCTGGGCCAAGTTCTGGCAAAGACACACGTACTGGGAACCAGCAGACAGCATCCGCCAGCAAGCCGGCTGATGATATGAAGCTGCACCTCCTGCGGAACACGCCGGCCATATGTAATGACGGCACTGCGGCTGGGTGAGAGCATGAGATCTTTAGTATTCCTTAAAATGCGGTGGTATGACGTGAAGCAGAGAGCTGTTACCGATAGCAACATGTTTTATTCCTCTAATACCCCAAAAATGTTTCAAAGCAAATTGTCTTATTTATTAAAGTGTACTTTTTATCCATTTATGGTTACATACTGTATAATGCTGTGGAATGTCCACAAAACAAGTTAGCTCCTGCTATCTTACCTTGTAGCAGCTATAAGCAGTCATTCCCTCACCATTTTCTTTTAAAGTTAATAAGAGAAAATAAAACTACTAAATTTATGATATAAAACGAACTAATAAGGACAGATATGTTTAAATGTTGGATGATAACCAAGCTCTATTAGGACAACATCCTGATATGGCGATGACCTCAGCATGTCCTAGGCTCATGCGTTACCTCTTCCTAATCTATCCCATTCTATATTAATTTGCCGTCCACAGGTTTTACCTAAAGGAGTTCAAAGGAAGCAAGAGGTGGCTGATATTTTTGGAGGGTGAGTATTTAAAACGAGGTTAATTTTATCAAGGGGCTGTCAGCGGGCTTAAACGCTCTGCTCGGCGTTATTTCAACTGCTGCTCATCTTCTTGGAGGCATGCT
>JAOVYU010000015.1:6243903-6256577 GCA_025674565.1 Synodontis membranacea | reverse complement strand
ACGCATCATTTACACACAGGCCTACAGTCCATACGTACAGTCATTTTAATTTTAATACAGGGGTGTAGAATTGACTCTTAGAATTGGGTGTAGAAAAAACGCGGAATTTGAAGTACGAAGTGCCGAGGGACGACTGTATTTGAAATGAGAGGTTTTGAGATTTTGACAGCTCTGCAATGGATTAAGCAGCGTCAGGTAAAACCTTTTCACCGTCTGTTACTGATAACACTTATCCGCCGGGTGATTCGGTACGACGATGGTATGGTTACTAAAACTGAGTCCATAACTATGCGTGCCGTGGTTGAGAACCTTCACATGCACGTGTCTCATCGGTTCTAATCCAATACACTTTTTGTCTAATTCAGAAAATAGCTCCTCACGGTCCGCTTGCTGTCTTTTCTGTGTGGGCGTGAAAAAAAACAAACAAAACATATCCAGTATTCATACACGGCACTGGTTGTGAAAATGGAGAAAACGAAGGAAGTGGCTTGGACCGCGAGCTACACAACACTTTTCCAGCCAATCAGAAATGGGGGGGGGGGGGGGGGGGGTTGGTATTCTATCCAATCAAAGGTCAGAGGGAAGGGCTGGAGGTGGAAATGGGCGATTCATTGATCGTGTATTTGCCTTGGCAGGCCATGACTTCGAGGGCGGAGCTTCTGAAAGAGCACTGTCAGACACAGGTGTGTATTTGTTTGGCTGTTAATCTGAAAGGTTAGGTTTCCTAACATTGCCTCGAAGAAGTGGCTTTGTGGATTAGTTACTGTACCACGACACCCAAAATGCCCCAAACTTCTCAAAAACACACTGTAGCCAAAAGTTTGTGCACCCCTGCCCATCATATTCATGTTCACATTCTAGATATGCGGATATAATATCCTCCACACTAATTTGAAGGCTTTCCACTAGAGTTTGGAGCGTGTCTGTGGGATTGTGGGTGCTTTAACAGTGACAGTTTGAGGAAGGACCAAACATGGACGTAATGGTCAGATGTGCACAAACTTTTGACTACCGTACAGTATATAGTGCAGATTCGGATTGTTTCTGACACTTGCGGTAGTCGTGTTGGTTGAGGTCTCACCTGCGTGACCTTCTCCGTGACGTTGTGCGTGCGATCTTTGACCTTCGGGGCGATGATGGTTTTCTCCGAGGATGGCGGTGAGGCGGGGCGCTTATCGTT
Organism: Synodontis membranacea; assembly: GCA_025674565.1. Classification (NCBI taxonomy): domain Eukaryota; kingdom Metazoa; phylum Chordata; class Actinopteri; order Siluriformes; family Mochokidae; genus Synodontis; species Synodontis membranacea. Next base: position 6,255,397 of record JAOVYU010000015.1, on the reverse strand, counting down.
GGTGGCCTCCGAGAAGTTGAGCGTGATGAGTGGGATCTTGTTGATAGTGCTGTATTTGGTGAGGTTCGAGTCGGACGTGGAGCCCAGAAGACTGCACTTGATCTGGCTGAACGGCCCTGTCAGAGGTCAAACACACGGTTTTAGCTCGTGCCTTTCCGTTCGCTAACACCGAGAATAATAGCACAGAAAAGCTGACTGTCATTCAACACACAGAAACACGGCACTAAAATGAACGACGTACACCTTCACAACGCACATCTTACTCGTCTTCGGGTTTAAAATAGAACATTATTGAAAAAAGAAAAAAGAAAAAAAAGGTACCACGAAAAAAATTAAAAAAGACAGACAAAAACTGTCATGCTGATCGATTACAACACAAATAGGAAAAGCTCAAGCCATACCCCCAGCCATCCAAGAACGCGACACTAGCCAATCAGAAACAGCGAAAGAGAAGGAGGGGAGGGGATTAGAGTGATTCAGATTGGGGGAAAAATAAAAAAAGAATCAGTCTGTCATCTTGGCCTTGTATAAAACACCACAGACAGAATTACAGCAATTACTTCACTTTGCCCCGAGGTGCTTAAATACACACCACACACCTGAAATAAAAGGGTATGTTTATATTGAAGAATGAAGTGTACAGCCGAGCTCTAAAAAGCTCGGAAAGCTTCGGGAACGGACGGTGATTCGTCATGATGGTAGTCGAATCAGAAGCCAAACACTCCAACATGAATCCGAAAGAAAGAAAGAAAGAAAGAAAGAAAGAAAGAAAGAAGGAAATGCAGCTGCAAAACTGCAAAACGTCAGCCACTATGGGAAAATCTATCAGTCATGCAGTGTGTCGTGTGTCACTGCAGCATACAACACGGACACTCTCGCAGACGCAAACACATCCGTGCACTAAACTCTCGAATGGTAGATCATAAACGTCGTGGTGAGTTATCAGCTCAACTTATTATTGCGGTGTTCTAAAACACACACAGACGAACACACATCACCATGTACGACATGCTGCCTAGGATTCCGAGTGCAGTGCTTTTTAACGAGAGCGGCGGGCATCGAGCACTGATTTTCATTCCCCAGCGTTTGTTATGTGGCATGGCATGCTTCAGGTGGTAGGCAGGCAGGCACGTGCTCGTTAGGACAGAGTTGGTGCAGATACCTTTAATGCTTCGCCCATTGTCTGACGGACGGGTGTTAGAAAGAGAGAGGAGGCAGGGAGAGTGAGAAGTGGAAATATAAGAGCTGGGCTTTGAACTAGGCTTGTTAAAGTGTGTGTGTGTGTGTGTGTGTGTGAGAGAGAGAGAGAGAGACCTACAGTCGACCCTGAAATTATTGGGACCCTCCATGTAAATTTGATTCATACAAAATAAGTGCTGCCCATTCTTTACAAGGGTGCCAATAATTCTGGCCTGGACTCTGATGGAAGGTGTGATCAACAATGTGTCTTAACAGCCAAACTGTCAATATGTCTTAAACTAGCGTGAGTGTGGATGTGTGGTGCATGTACTGTACCTTCGCTGGCATGGCGCCCGCGGTACATCCGGTCCACGTGCGTGTTAAAGCCTTCAAGGTCATGCGTGGACGAGGCCCTGCGCAGCGTACACACGCTCCCGCTGCCCACCGATCCGGAAGGTTCTGTCCTTTCCCTCGTGTCCCGTGGCGAGGACTGGTCCTGAGGCCCGGAGGCGGGGGGGGAGGAGTCCAGCAGGTTCTGGCCAATCAGAGCCCTGGTGTCATTGGCGTAGGAGGGGCTGCAGCTGTCTTGCGTGGAAGGGCGGAGCTCGTGCGGTGAGAGCGATAGAGACAGGGAGGAAGAGGAGGAGCAGGACGAGCGCATGTCCATCTGTTCGGGCGAGTAGACGGTCACCTCATCCGGGTCCTCCTGAGGAAGGGACTGCTTACTCAGTCCCAGCATGCTTAGCGGCATGGGGAGGCGGAAACGGAAGAAACGACCCTTTCCTGGTGGGGCACAAAGTCAAAAACATCGCGTAAAAGTGTTAAAAGTCTTCACTCTCAGGAACCTTTTAAGGGAACCTTTGGCCAATCTTTAGTCCTTTCTTCACCAGTAGCTACTTTTCTATGGACCAGGAACTACCACGGTGCGCTCTAGGGGGGGAGCAGGGGGAGCTATAGCTCCCCTAGTGGTGACATGAGCTCCCCTGGAAACATGATTTGTGAAATTTTGGGGGAGCTCTAAAAATATTGATATGATGACCAAAAAAATGCCATTTTGGGAATGGGTTTTGCGATCGCTGGCCGAGGTATTAATATGAGCGAGAGAGAAAGAGAAAGTCCGTTGCTTATATTAATACCTCGGCCAGCAATAGCCCCCACCCCCCCGTCGGCAATCTTTCGCTCTTATTAACACCTCGGCCCACGACTGCAAGCCCCAACACGCCCCCCTCCCCCCCTTCCCGGCTCCCCCGGAGACCGTGGTTTAGTTCGAACACTGGGAACTACTGGAACAACCACTTCTCACAAAACATCACCAGTTGTTGTGCTAGCAAACAACTAACCGAACAAATGGTTTTTGTCTTTCTTTTGTTTTTATGCAACATGGAGACCTTAAAAACAAAAAAAAAAGTCAGAAACACTGTAGTGTCTGCATTGCTTCTGTTATTTTAAATGTATGGAAATGCTAAGCAGGAACCAATCCAGGATACCTTACAGGACCTAACACATACGACTCATTCCCAACGTTTCTCAAACCCTGAAAACCGCTTGATCAAAGCAGCCATTTTAACGTCCATTATCATTTGGCCGGAACGGAGCGACTGCTGAGCGAACGAGAGGAAGATTTCTGATAAATCTGCTGGATAGCTGCTGCTACAGAAGGCGTCAGTGTTTGTTAGCCTGCGGTAGATCTCTGCAGCACGGCAACGCGAGGAATTTTTAGCTGGATGTGCTCGGGTGTCAGACAGAAATATCGTTGATGGGAGAGAACTGGGGCGTCAGCATCGATACGACGCAGAAAGGAGGCGAGAAAGGGCACATCTCAAACGGAGCATTCCGCCTCCTTTGCTATAGTCTCTCATCAAAGTCAAAATGAGTTTCGTTTCTCGCTCTCATTCCCTCTCTCTCTTTCTCTCCCTCTCACTCTCTCGTCAAATATCACGGCATCAACAGCTGCACATGCTGCCGCGATGCGAATCGTCTACAGCCATCGAGTCTCGGTTCTGGAGGATCGCTTGGAGGCTTCACCTGATTAGTTCTTGTTATGATAACTGTAACATTTCAATGTTAGCTCAATTAAATGTACACCGAGAGATACACGTTACTGAACGCGTTCTCCTAAAAACAGCCTCCGGTCACCTTGACACCTTGGCGAGGGAACCACATCAGCATCAGCACATCTCTCGGGCAGGAAGTCATGAATCATGAGCACCAACTGGAACGTTACTGATGTGAAATAAAGTGAAGTGGGCGGGGCTTCGTGGGGTGTCACTTTATACAGAGCTGTCAATCATTTCAGATTAATGTCTAACTTTCTAATAATCTGATTTTATCGGGGGAGGGAGAAGACTTTTTCATTCATATCAATACCTTTAAAGGTTGAAATAAATAAATAAATAAATAAATAAATCCCCCCAAATGTTATAATAGGAATGAGTTGCACTTCACTTTTCCCTCTCTTTCCCTCCTCCTTATCCTTTCCTCCCCGTCCCTCTCTCCTCTCCACCACCCCTCCTCATCCATCACTCTCTCCCAGCGTCAATCTCGTCTCCGCTCTCCTTCCTCTTTTGTCCTCTCCCCTCGCCCTCCCTCTTTTCAACCTCTCTCTATCCTTGCTCGATGTTTAACTCCCGTGCCAGCATTAATTAAATCCCTGGCCAAACAGGTCTATTTATATCCCGGATCAATCGTGAGCCCCGGGCCACCCGCAGGACCCGCATCTGCTTTTGGGAACTTCCTTTAATTCTTCCTCATCAGACTCAGGAGCCGCGCCTCGCTAACAGGGTTACTGACAATCAGTTTCTGAGATCTGAGGAAATGTGAACCTTTACTTATCCGTTAGAGTGGAACAGAGAGAGAGAGAGAGAGAGAGAGATAGAGAGAGAGAGAGAGAGAGAGGGGGGGGGGGCAGATGTACAGATACACTGATTTGATTGACTGCAGAACAACTAATAATTCTGTCACAACCACTACTTTGGCAATGCAAACTACTTGGTACACAGCGCCTTCCTAAATGGTCGCACACATACTGTAAACACACACACACACACACACACACACACACACACACAGACGCGTGCATTTGAAAACCCTCTCTGTTGCTATGATACCTGTGGACAGATTTGCATGGGCTATTGATTGGGATTTATATGTACGGAATATGACTTTCTAATGGAGATAGTGTGTATCTGCTGTGTGTGTGTGTGTGTGTGTGTGGAGCTGCATTACTGCACAATAAAGCACGGATAAATGTTATATATTATTTGCCCCCGAGGTGCGTAAATATTGAGGCCATTTGACCTCCTGGGTGCTTGGAGGCTCGACACAATATGAACAATGAAAGTCCTCCTATTCCTTTTCTGCCCCCCCCAGGGATCTTCTCCGTATCCAATTCATAGAGGTCATTTATGAGAAATTCTCTCCTCTTTTCCCCTATCCACTCCTTCTCCACTGCTTTCCTCTACTCCCCTTTCCGCTCGTTCATCTCCGTTGTCTCTTCTTTTCCTCTCTTCTCAACTTCTCTTCTCTTCTATCCTCTCTTCCGGGTTGCCCCTGTCTACCGCTACGCCGTCGATCCCTTTCCATGCTACAATAAAGTGCCTGTTTGAATGCTTTTGTGTTGTGCAGTATGAAGAAGAAAGAAGTAGGGAGTAGCAGACTGATTGTGTGTGTGTGTGTGTGTGTGTTAGTTATCGGCCTCACTGTGTTGGGGTCTGGACGGCGACGTGTGGTTGATGCGCTCCAGCGAGTCCATGCTGCCGTCCTCCAGGATGTAGTCGAAGCTCAGGATGAACATCATGACCACGCCCTCTTCGTTCTTCACGGGGATGATGTGCGTGTTGCACAGGAAGTCGGAACCTGGAGCGGGGGAAAAGGCAAATCGTTCACCGCAGAGCAAAACCCGTCGGTAACGTTTCTCAAGCGCGTGACGTCTGCGATACATCCGTCTCGTTAGTAACAAAAGCCCCTCGCGATACGATCCCATTACTGCCTCGTAAACGGATTTCGACGCAACTCTAATCGTCACGTAATCAGCGTAAATCTAAAGTGCAACTTTATTCAGTAGCCGTCATTATAATTGCTGTTTTAACCGCCATGTGGTTTGCACGACTTATTTTAATTGACTTTCCTTCCTTTTTCCCTTCTCGTGGCCTTCCAGAGAAGACAAAATAGTACCGATAACTAAATGCGCTAAAGCCACTACCGGTCAGAAACGTTCCAGACTTTGAGCTGAATTGGTGGGAAATCGGCTTGCGTTAACGCGAAAGGCGTCATCGTTGCCGTCAACAGCAAGAAGTCACTAAGAAGCAGCTCATGACAGAATGGAGCTTTTCAAAAAGAACTCTGGGCGTACTGTAGAAATCATGTCATGGGTATAAATAAAATTAAAAAAAAGTCAGAGTGAGGAAGTGTAGAGGATGAAAGTCCCTCTCGCTCCTTGTATAAAACTGTGCGTTACATTGTGAACAGGTTTTATCAGAAACGTGCAGCATGGTCAGACGCGAGTCGTGATGTGAACTGGTCCAGACTGAGCGCAGGAGGAATCACATGATGCATGATGAATTACACACAACTCCGTTTTCACTTCACACACACTTGTTCTTTGCTGTTACTTCTTTCTCCATGATTGTGTAACTGAGTCAACGAGTCAATAGTGTGTGTGTGTGTGTGTGTGTGTGTGCGTGTGTGCGTGCGTGTGCAGTTGTCTGTGTCCACATGCCGACGTGTGTGTGTGCATTTGTCTGGAGGACTGTATGTGTGCACGGGCGCGTGTTCAGGTTTGTGTGCATGTTTGCGTGTGCTTGTGCATTAGTACGTGTCCATGTTTGTGTGTGTGTGTGTGCATGCAGTTAGGTGTGTCCACATGTTTGCGTGTGTCCAGATATCTGTGTGCATGTGTATATGTGTGTGTATCTCAGGCTTACTGATTTTGACTGCTCTCTCTGGAGACCATGACAGTAAAGTAACCATGGCAACTAAAGGGCAACTTGGCCCTCGAGGAAAACGCGTTGTGTGTGTGTTTTTTTGTGGCTCCTGCGAGTTGTCTTTTGCGCTGCATGCAAACCCGCTCTGCCTCTTCGTCCTCTTTCTCGCCGTGCTGACTTACTCACATTTTATCTGCGTCCATCGCATGCATCGTCGGTATTTCAGGCTCGACCCCGAGTTAAAGTTCTGCATTAGCGTGTTATCACGCCGCGTATCTGTCCCTCGCGCTAGTGTAAAAACGGTCGAGAGGGAAGCTCGGTGTGTTTTTCATCCGTTGCAGCTGCCGACCTGTCGCCTCATTCATCATCAGTCCGTGGCTGCCGTGTGAGCGAGTCATTAGCATCTGAATGGACCACACACACACACACACACACACACACACACACACACACACTCACACACATACACACACGGATCATCTCATTTCCCTGACGCTATTCAGCACGACATGATTCAGCTCAAGTGTGTGGAAGTGTAAATGAACAGCTGTGTGTGTGTGTGTGTGTGTGTGTGTGTGTGTGTGTGTCATTCACCTGAAATTACAGAGTGATTGGGGCAAAAGACTCCACAAATAAAATAAAATTCTCCACAAATTAAAATGCATGAATTCTACAGAAACAGGCAGGAGAGAATAGGTGTGTGTGTGTGTGTGTGTGTGTGTGTGTGTGTGTGTGTGTGTGTGTGTTTAAATATAGCACAGACTGTTCTCTCTTGTCCAATGCGCTGTGAGCTTCGCTGTCAAACTGAGCTATTTTTGTCAGGGGCAAACACACGCGCACACACGCACACACAAACCTATGACAATCCCGCAAAGCTGAAGTGATCACCATCTGCATTTACACACACACACACACACACACACACACACACACACACACACACCTGCACCACACATCAGCCATCTGTTTACCATTATAGCAATAACGTGTTTGAATCAAATCTTCAACAGAAATCCAATCTACGCATTCATGTGCACGTTTTTTTTTTTTTGCCGTGTGAGCGTCAGATCGGCACTATTATATTATTACCCAACTATTTTCCGTTTGGATATTTTGCCGTTATTTGCCCCTCTGTCTGTAATTTGATTCTCTTTCTTCCCCAGTTGCCATGAGTACCAAACATCGTCATGTGGGCGGAGCCAGAAGGAGTGCTGCGCATTGATTGGTTAAACACGATCGATAGGCTGCTTGTCCTCAACCCGCCAGCACACTTTTCACAAGAGAGCAAACAGTGTTTAATAATCACTCTCCCGTCATAATTACCATTAAAATGATTTGTAAGGTCTTAGATTTGCCTTCGTTGTCCATTATCAGTGTTTCAGCCTTTGTTTTTGTTTTTTTTTTTATCTCTTTTGGCTGCATAACCGATATAGTAGTACTGATTTCACCGATTTAAAGGGGCCGGCTCACCCTTCCCACAAGCATCTGCGCTAAAATGTTTCTTGCGTCCGCTGATGACGTGGTTCATAGCGACACTCTGTTAGAAGACAGAAACAGCCGACCGTAGAATGTCGTAATGGACCAATCAGAATCGAGTATTCAGCCGGGTAATAAAGGTAGATAAACTATAACCGTATATTGGATTTAAATACATTTAATAGACTTACATTCGCATCTCCTGCCACGTGCACAACGTTTGTAGCAGGGCAAAAGCAGGTGGACATTAAAGCGAGACATAATTGCCTTTGAATCGAACGTCTGGTTCTATTGAAACGCGTTGATGCTTTGCAGTGCACGGAAACACCTTCTAGTGTGCCGCTTGTTAGATAAGGTACAGTATGTGATTTTTTCTTCGCACCGATATATTGTGAAGAGTGTAGAGCTCAGTATTTACAGCAGTGCAATAATCTGGCTCATCTCTGTTTCTCGCTGACTCTGATGAATGTAGTGAGCGGGGCAGATATGTGCAGCATCAGGCCCTGCGCTACATCACTGTCAGGGCTCCTCCACAACACCACACGTCCTGCAGAAAACACCGTCCAAAGATCATCCAAGGGGAGAGACACGGATGGAGGTTTCCCCCAAAATAACGTCAAAGAGATAAGAACAGAAGACTCAGAAGCCTAAGCACAGCTATTCAACTCGATAAACATTTTAAAATACCCCCGAGGGGAATGCTGTCACAGGAAAATCATCAACAACGAGCTGATGTGATGCGGCACCAGTCCAGAGTTTTCAGTTTTTCAAACCTAATTTTTTATTTTATTTTATTTTTTTGACACATCGTACTTTTTATCCAGTTACAGTTACGTTTAATGTTGCTGAACATCCACGAGAGTCCGTTATCATGTACATTACAACAGCTATAAAGAACTGCTCCCTTACCAGCCTCTTTTCTTCGCCTTTGACTGATACCACAGCCATTTTACTATCAATTACACAGTGTTTAAATGAAAGCTCCACTATACAGGATTCAGTTGAGCGCGTACTGGAAAGTTTGTTGGCCGTCATGTGACGGAAGCGTACTTCCAAAACCTTACATTCACGCTCCCTTGCTTTGAACGTGCCAAAATAAACGGAAAGATTGGGTCCTCAAACCTGTTAGCCAGCACCAGCAGACACTGATTCGTCTCATTTCTTCTCCCTTTCTATTTCTTCACCTCCTTCTGGTGCTGCCTTTCGGATTCATGCTGACGCTTGTAAAAACGCTCTCTAGAGGTTTGTCCTTCCCGAGGTTTGTCCTTCCTTCTAAGCTTACGAAAACGCCCCCGTTCGTAGTTGCAGGTAATTAAACACTAATGAAAACATACTTATGAATATTAGATTCCATTTCTGCAACCCCTTAAATACTACATATTGGACCTTTAATATAATCAACCTGTAGTTCATTGTACGTCTGGAACTGCTGTCCGAGCTGTCCTGTTGTACGAAAATAATACACGCCTTGGGACCAATTTGATTCCGGAATTTAACCGCAGTGTGGAATAAAAGATATGCAACCGTTAGTGTCAGGTCACGAGCGCGGCACGCTTGTCCGCGCTTTCCCAGCCCTTAACATCCACGCGCTCCCAAAGGTGGAAGCGGTGACTCTCGGCAGCTGGACTGCATTATCACTCATCATGAACAAGATAAAAGGACTCACTCGTGCATGCATCGGCGTGAAGCTTTCACTATCTTAAGCATTGTTTTTGCCGAGCCTTTGTTTTCACGTTCTCAAGTTCAAGTTCATGACCTCGTCATTCCCGTGTTGACCCTGCTCTCGTTTCTTGACTCCCGATTTTTGGATTACCCTCTGATACACTGTTTGCTAGTGTGTTTTGACCCGTGCCTGCCTGACCTCGTCTCTGGATTTATCTGCCGATTTACACATATAAAATAAACTCTCTTTACTTTCGCGTTTTGTCTGGTTCCCTGCGAATGCATCCTACGGGCACACGTCCACGCAATACTTAACCGTTAGCTTTTCCTTAAATAAAAGCCGATTCTGTCGTTTACGCTCTCTCTTCCGATTCGGGTTGAATAACACAATTAATCACACTTCCTTTAACGACCTAGATGGACGTGTCTCGTTTCATGTTTCCATCTGTCCCTGTGCATTACTCGTTCTCCATCACCTGCTGGCTTGGGATTGTTTTTGTACGAGTATGTGTGTGTGTGTGTGTGTGTGTGTGTGTGTGTGTGTGTGTGTGTGTAGGTGTGTTGCAGGAGAGATGAATCAATAGTCTAATATCTTCATGTTTTCCTGGATATGACGCTTACAGACGACACCACGATGTCAAGTCCAATTCAACTGCAGGTCTGTTATTTGAGCTGAACAGCGGTTAGGAAACAGGACAGGGATTCCCTGCTGGAGTTTGTGCATGTACAGGAGGTGTGTGTACACAGCCTACACACATGGACGCACAATCTAATGAAACACTTGTAGGACTTGTACAGCATCTGTAAGCTGATACTCGACTTGTTAACGTAAGCAGTAATAAAGAAATGCCTTTGTTTCTAGGTGAATATAATAAGGTTTAAATCTGTTGCTGGGTGAATTCTCGGCTCTCTTGCGGAAAAGACAGGGACGCTCGCTTCGTGTCCTCTGGTAGGCGAGTTAAAGTATTTTGGAGTTTCAGGTCATTTCAGATCACAAGGCTAGCCTAATAATAGCACTGTAGCTAGCTGTGATAGAATGCTAAAACTTGCTGAAATGAAACGGTCAGTAAGCCAGATAAAGCAGCACAGTTTGTTTGGTACTCATTCAACATTAATGTGTTGTAGAACTCACTTTTAGGCATGCCTCTATATACATCCAGCTCCAGAATAGATTTGTTATATGCCTTAGGATTTGTTCTATTGGTGTGTGTGTGTGTGTGTGTGTGTGTGTGTGTGTGTGTACAGTGGGAGTAGAAGAGAAGCTTAAGAGCTTAGCTCCATGGGGCTGAATAATTGCTTTAGATCCTTAAATTTCATGCTGTGCTGGTGCTGGTATTAGTGCATTAAATAGCCTACTGAATGCGGTATTAAAGCATAACACAAACACACACACACACACACACACACACACTTTTACCATAATGAAGGCTTAATGATGCAAGCAATAATTTGTTACGAGAATGGCAAAATCCTTTATTCACACTGAAAGCTATGTGGTCATGAGGAAAGGGTTAACCCTTATTGGTGGAAAAAAACAGGAAGAACGCTCCGGGTTCGAACCTGCTGGCTGACTCGGGGCCTTTCTGCTTGGGGTTTGGATATTCACCCTGTGTATTCCTGCATGGGTGGTCCAGTTTAATCCAGGAGCCCAAAGACATGCAGATTTATTCAACTGGATACTCGAAATCGCCCACGTGAATGTAAATGGTTGTTCCTGCGATTGACTTCACCGCTCGCCTGAAGTCCTCCGGGATTGGCTCCAGCTTCCTAGAAATGCCCATACCGTCTATGATGACCACTTACACAGGGACTTGTATGGTAGACAGGCCAAGTACTCACTCACTCACTCAATCACTCACTCACTCATTTACACCCTTATTCACTCACTCATTTTCACCCTTATTCATTCTTTCATTTAAACCCTCATTCACTCACTCATTTACACCCTCATTCACTCAATCACTCATTTACACCCTCATTCACTCAATCACTCACTCATTTACACCCTTATTTATTCTTTCATTTAAACCCTCATTCACTCACTCATTTATACCCTCATTCACTCATTTACACCCTTATTCACTCAATCACTCATTTACACCCTTATTCACTCAATCACTCATTTATACCCTCATTCACTCATTTACACCCTTATTCACTCAATCACTCATTTATACCCTCATTCACTCATTTACACCCTTATTCACTCAATCACTCATTTATACCCTCATTCACTCATTTACACCCTTATTCAC
>JAOVYU010000015.1:6208357-6220148 GCA_025674565.1 Synodontis membranacea | reverse complement strand
TGACTTGGACTGGAACCTCTTTGGACTCAGTCTTGACTTGGACTGGAACCTCTTTGGGCTCAGTCTTGACTTGGACTGGAACATCTTTGGATTCAGTCTTGACATGGACTGGAAACTTTTTGGACTCAGTCTTGACTTGGACTCTAACCTCTTTGGACTCAGTCTTGACTTGGACTGGAAACTCTTTGGATTCTTTCTTGACTAATCCTGGTCTTTGATTTGTTTTGGACACTACCAAGGTGGTCCTGTCTTCAGCTCTGGTTAGAACCCTGACTCTCAGGCCATTACCGATTGCTTCCCATTGCCTCATGTATAGTATTCTGTAAAAGGTTGCACAATGTAAAGGCCACAGCTGATGTGTAATACACAAACCAGGCAGCAGGTAGCAGCACGTGCACATCTAATAAAGCTTTATAAACTCCAGGGCAGGATTTGAGCCCCTCTCATGTCCAGCCCTCTGGCTAATGTGGGAGGATGCCAACCCCCGAGTTTAAAAATAATTACAAAAATGATCCGCTTTGTAACACTGCCTACCCAACTTTCCATTTTCTTTTCAACTCATGTCAGCGTGAGATAGCATTTATAATCTTTCACCTGCAAACACTATAACAAGATCTATTACCAGTCCATAAAAAGCATGTCCAGAGCATCAAGGAAACATGGAATTATATGCTAAAGAGGAATCATAAATAAATGTAAATGAAAAAGCAAATTGTATGTTTTGCCTTATATATATTGCACGGTCAAAATATTTCCCCAAATTGTTAAATTCCAAATTCATTACAAAAGTAAAATATTCAGTATGCGCATTATTTGTAGCCGTAGGCTGATGAATGGTGCTGTGTGGCCATTTTCTGTCTGGGATGTGTGAGCGTGGCACGCAGCACAAGCGTTGCAATGGAATGGAAATCGATAAGATCTAAATTATTCAGGATTAAGGAACGTAATAATCCTCTCTCTAAAATGATATTAAGCTCTTAATTGCCTGGTACACAGAAGGCCATATTTGAAAATGCCAGTGATAAAATGGCGAGTGGTTTAATTTACCTCAGTATAGACTAGTGAGTGAGCGAGTGAGCAAGTGAGTGAGTGAGTGAGCGAGTGAGTGACTGAGCGACTGAGTGAGTGTTAGATATATGGGTGTGCTTGTCTAAAATGGGACAAGATAACTTATAGATTGAGTTAGTGAGTGAGCCATTTAGGGAGCCTGGAAGTGAGGGATTGACTGAGTGAGTGACTGAGCAAATAACTCAGCAACTGAGTCAGTGAGTGAGTGATTGAGTGAGTCACTGAGTCAGTGAGTGAGTGATTGAGTGAGTCACTGAGTCAGTGAGTGAGTGTCTGAGTGAATGACTGAGCGACTATGTGACTGAGTGAGTGAAAGTGATTTATTGAGTGGATGAATGAATGAATGAATGAATGAATGAAAGAGGGCATGAGTGAGTGAGTGAGTGAGTGTTATGTACATGGGTGTATTTGAGTCAGTGAATGAGCGAGTGAGGGAGCAAGGGAGTGAATGACTGAATTACTGAACAGCTAAATAACTGAATGACTGAATGAGTGAATGAGTGAGTTAGTGAGTGAGTGGTTGAGTGAGTAAGTGAGTAAATGACTGAGTCAATGGCTGAGTGTCTGAGTGAATGATTGAGTTTCTCAGTGAGTGGCTGAGTGACTGAGAGACTGACAGTGACTAAGTGACTGACTGTTTGAATAAGTGACTGATTGTGTGAGCTCATCGTAGTGAGATGGTGAGTGAGTGAGTGAGTGAGTGAGTGAGGTAATATTTGGGGATGCATGTGAATGAGTGAGTGAGGGCTTCATCCAAAGCAGAAGACCTCATGCGGTGTCTAACGGTTGTGGTTTTGGCACTGTGGAGTGAGTGAGTGGTTAAATAAGCGAGTGAGGGAGCGAGTTAGTACATGTGCATGTGCATGAATGAAAGAATCAGTAAGTGAGTGCCTCAGTTAGTGAGTATTTTATCTGGGTATCTGAAATGCCAGGAGCACTTAAAAGCCGCAGGTGGCCTCGTCCCAGTTTAGACACAAGCACTTCAAGGCTTCTCAAAAAACTGAGGTGTGGGTTTAGAAAGTTGGGCCCATTCACATATTCAAATAGTTTGCTCAAGTCATTATAAACGGCCTATTTGTAACGACCATTTTAATTATTGCTTTTAAAAGAACATTTTAAAAGCAATTTCTTTAAATTTCTTTCAAAGTATTTCTTTAAACGAGTACGCCAAAGCGACAGCAACAGAAACATTTGTTTTTGCATAATCACACAAAGCAACTCTTTTTTTCACACGTCTTATTTTCAATCGCTTCCGTTTATATAAGACGTCTCTTTCACATCAATGTACGTCAGCATACTGATACACGCTATAGGCAGATTCCGGGCTATGAAACAATTTTTTTTAATTCTTGATTTCCCTTTGATTAAACTTCCCTTAAACACCCAGGAGCCATTGGTGGTTTAATCTCACTTTCCTCATTCTCATAACCGCAAACCTCACAGCTCGGCTTTCAGTTCCACTGCAGGTATTGACTGATTTATAGCAGCACTGAGTAATACGATTTAAACCTGAATAACTGAATAATAAGCAGAGACTTTAAGGGGTTAAAACACCGTTATGCTCCGACGGAGTGGAGAGAAAGGATTTAAGGATCATCTTGTTTTGGATTAGTAATTGATCATATTAACTAAAAAAAAAAAAAAAAAAAAAATCCCTAGTGGTATTAAAAACAAACAAACAAACAATTTGTTTGTTTCATTTACTCTCGATTACTTCAAAATTCTCCCCTTCTGCAACTCCACTCCGCCGCATTCAGGTCTTCCACTGATCAAAGCAGCGCAGTAGCTCGTCTTCTGTTAGTCGTCTCGGAAGCTCCGTCAATCGCTCGACTCGAGAGAAAAAAAAGAAAAAAAAGAAAAGATTTCCCATCTGTGCGGAACTTGAGTTCAGGGAAAAGGGAAACGTGGCATTGTGCTAGATCAGGTGAATAGGGAGGGTGGTTGAGTACCGTGATGCGTTTCTGTCCTGACGAAGGACACAGCTGTGGCTTCTTTCTTCGGAACCTTTTTGTAATAGTGCTGGTTCACCGTTTCTCCATCAGGAACCCAGATCTCCATCCCCTTAATGTCAAGTGCATTGACAAGTGCAGTGATTGTACTGATCCAGACCACTGGGTCTCGTTATTTAATAGCCGCACCACGTACAGTAAGCGGGACATCGGGAGAGTGTTTTCTGGTGATATATTACTAGAGACTTGTTATCAATCTTGGAATCGACCGCATTTTTACTCAGACTTGTCTCAGTCTCAGACCTAGAGGATTTAGGATCTGATTTCCAGACCGGTCAAGAAGACAACTGAGATGATAACACTAAAAGCACTGTCTCTGCGCGTTGATTTATCTGTTAACATCATTACCGTGATTTGATGTAAAACTTTTACGCTAAGAGTTCAGCTCTTAGTGTTTTTTTATTTTTTTTATTTTTTTATGAGGGTGTTTTTATGGGAATGATCAGTTATCTTACATTTTATCTCAAGCGCGTCATGAGTTTTGGACTCGCGCTGGTCTTGATACAGTACCTTCTGGTCTTGGTCATGACTTGGGCTTGGTTTCGGTGTTCTTGCCTAAACACACACACACATCCCAAACATGAACTAAGATTCGAATCTGGTAGCGCACACTTACACCCTGCGCATGTGGTTTGACAGCGTTGACCATTAACTTTTTGTTTTTGTAGGATACTAAAACGCAGACACGCTACACTTTAAAGGCCGTCCATCCCTAACACGCTCCCCATTTCAGTCGCATGGCCGGCCAGTTGGAACCGAGCCTAATGAATCCCCCCGCAAGGTTAATTTGCTCCGTAATGGCATTAAATAAGTATATAGAAACAGTGTCTCTTCTAAATACCAATTCATTACGTGTGCGGTTATTAAGAGTGAGGGGTATGAAATTACAGCCGGCGTCGTCACATTGGGCCTCATTAGGCCGCTGTTTTTATATTCGTCTCCCTCGTGCCTGATCGTTGTACAGAGAGAGAGGGGGGGGGCGGGGCTTTTACTGCTCAATACCCATAATCATTTTTTTTTTTTCTATTCCTAACCTTTCAGCCAACCCTCATATTTTTGTCATTTCAGCCCACATTTTCCACTTTCACAGCTCTCCGTGGCGTACTTAGTCAAGGTCTTTGAATCGGACGAGCCATTTAGGCTGCAGAATTCAATTATTGAAGAGGCGAGAGAAGGAAGTGCTCTGTGTGAATTAATGGGTCCGCTGAATGAAAAGAGTTTGAAGACCAGTTAAAAATATACGCTCTTTCAGCGCAGGCACTTCCTGTGGACTATTTTATCATTGCCAAATGATCGATTCATTTGCGTTTAAAGGAGTATGGTGTGCTTTTGAGTCAGGAGTTTAGCTCAGTGTGAGACCTGCTTGTGTGTGTGTGTGTGCGTGTGTGTGTGCATATTTTGCTCTGAGGCCTAGTAATTACATTCTCTCTTCACTGCTCACCCTGATTATAACGGCTCATAGATTCTGTTCGGTAATGCTCTCTTTTATGGAGGCAATTAAACAATAAAGATAAAATACGCAATTAATTGCAAACATAATTAATATTAGTCGTGATGGTCATCAGCGTGCGCACGTGATCGAGCATGTGTGTTTAGTAATCGTTTGTTCATGTGTATGCGTGTGCGCACACACAAACACACACGCGTGCATGCACACACACACACACACACACACACCGACTCTTGTGTAGCTGTATTATTCTCCTAATCACAATAATGTCACAAAATGACTTGTGAGGTCCTTTTACTGCTCATGAAGTCAATTTTCTTTACGTTCCTCACACAACGAAGCTAAAATGCCAAAGCTCTTAATTACAGTTTTATATATGCGACACATTTCAGTTCATTTTCTTAATAGGACGCTAAAATTTTTTTGCTCCCACAATTTTCTTTTTTTTTCAGAAGTTGTAGTATTAATCACACACGCCACGCTATAATATTTACTTGCATTTTCTGGGCTAGGAACATCATTTTCAAGACTGGGCTAGGAACATCTTGACACCTTTACTCTGTTTTTTTAAAATAGGAAATTCTTAAGAATTTGAATGAAGCAGGGCAATGTAATTGGATTTTTAAAAATTTTTTTTTTATCAATCTTATTTGAATAAAGTCATAAGAAGAAAGGAACGCTACCGGCTAACACCATCCTCAGCCATGAATTTTTCATCTTCTTATATGAATGGGGTTAAAAATTTGAGAACTATCTCTCTATATTCTACATTGATTAAAAAAATATGAATTAATATATGATTAATATATGATCAAGATCAGGTTTTAACTGATTTTTTTTCCTTAAATTTTCTCATCATGGGACACACTGCTATTAGAATTCTTAATCCTGATTGGTCTGGAGGTGTTCATTCGTTCTCTATAAGAGCAGCTCTGACGGTAGTGCAGTCGTATACAAATGCACTCGTTCCAGTACGTTAACATAATCACGTACACTGGGACATGTAAAGGGGATGCTCTGCAAAAAAACAAAAAAACAAACAAACAAAAAAAAAAAACGGATAAAAAGGTGGAAATGTTGATACGGTGAAATTTTGTGCAGGATGACATTCTTGTATGGAAGGAGTCTCCAGCGTCAGAGCTTTGTAACGGTCAGAGATAAAGCTTTAACCCTTTATACTGTAGGGCAAGAAACGGTATTTGGTAACTTTGGGGGGGGGGGGTTCCCTGGCAAGGAACCAATTTACGGTAACTACGTGGTAAATTTATTCCCCTTGATTTGCAAAATTAAAAGGAAAAACTTTAGCACTCAAACTTTAGGTTGAAATTTTGAATTTCCAAGGATCTCAACTGGTGCCTAATAAAGGGTTAAGTTTATTGTCATGGTTAAGTTTATGAACAGAATATTTAATGCTTTGTGGTTATATTCTTAATGTTGTTTATTTACAGGCAAAAAAAAGGGAACATCTGTCTATATGCAATTCATAACGGGAAATAACTTGTTAAATGTAAGTGTAACTGGATAAAAAAAAAAAAAACAGTAGCGTCATTAAAAACAAAATAAAAAACAAAAAAAAGCAAATTGTTGGCAAATTGCTGTGATATACTGTACAGTAAGAGGATCAAAACTCATGTCGGGCTTCAGTTTCCCCATCATTGATTACTTTCCTATAACAGCATGCCTCGTTGTGTTTTCCTCCTGTTCCGGTTTTAATTGCTTTTCAGACAAGCAAGAAGAGGAACTATTATACTGTTGTGTTTTAATTTTACATAGAAAGGGGAGAGGGTCACTCCAGCAGTCAACCCCACTTGACTTTCTGACTCCTTCTCAGTCTCTCTCTCTCTCTCTCACACACACACACACACACACACACACACACCATCAACGCTATATTCCCTTTCCTCTTTTCACTCTCTAACAGACAGACGCTCTCACACACACAGTGACCTCTCAATTCAGTGCGTTAACTGAATTCAGATGGTATGCTAATTCGGAGAGCTCGAGTCCGAGGCCTGGATTTGCATACGCAGAGGCTGCACTCGTCGCGCTCATTATCATTCAGCGGCCATTCTGCAATAAGAGGGCTGTGCTGTAATTATCTCTGAGAAACAAAGTAGACATATCCGGAGACGTTTTTTTTTTTTTTTTTTTTTTTTTTTTAATTGATATCATTTATCATTTTACTGTAAATGAAAATATGAAGAATATTATAGCAAATAGTATTAAACAATCATCTCAGTCACGTGACTGTTTCTTAACGAAGTCTTATAAGATTAATAGGAATGAATATTAATTCGTTGAATAAATATGTGCAACATGAATTACAGGACATTTCTGAGATGCATATGACTTATTTAGTGCTTATTTTTTATTAGAAACAAGACAACGCGTTCACGGTTAATTGCACAATGTGTACTTGAATGCAGAAGAAATGAAGCGTGGGGAAATGTTTACAAACACACACACACACACACATGCAAAAAAAAAAAAGCTGTGTATTCTTTGCTTGAGCTTGGAGCACCTGTTGAGTCTTAGCTCAGGCTCAAGGTCGAACGTCAGAATGTTCTCTTCTATGATGGCATTTAGACGGAGAGAGAGAGAGAGAGAGAGAGAGAGAGAGAGAGAGAGAGAGATGGTCTGGGGAGGAGAAGGGCCCAGGGCTGAAATGGCACAGGGGTCACTGGGTACATGATATAAACCTCGACAGCCACATCTCTCTCTTTAGAACTCCCAACCTCGTCTGTATGTGTGTGTGTGTGTGTGTGTGTGTGTGTGTGTGTTTGTGTGTGTAGAGAGAGGTGTATTCCTCTCAGTGTGTTAGTGTGTTTTTATATCTTGCTGGAGATCAATTTTGGAGTCATTTGCCTCTTAAATAACCCCCTTCTTACAAAACAAAAAAATTAAAATAACTAAAAGGTTTATTAAAATTTTTTTTTTTTTAAAAAAACATCAAAGATGCAAAAGAACTTTTGTTTACTGTGGTTAAAGTTTAAGGATAGCTGTACTCATTATTTATGCATTTATTTATTTATCTGTATTATTAATTGTGCCAGTAGAAGGTCCTCAGAAGGATAGTAAGACTAAAGTGTGTGTGTGTGTGTGTGTGTGTGTGTGTGGGTAAGATCATAGCCACAATAGATGGCCTGTGTGCTTAAATGATCTCACGGTGTTGGATTAGGGCAATAACGAAGCCGACTCAGGCCATTAGCTGTGTAATGTGACTCCAGAGACACCTGATGGATCGCACACACTCACACGCTCACACACTCACACACACAAACCTCAGACATTAGAGCTGTTTGTTTTTTACACTACCTAAATGAAAAAAAAAAAAAAAAAAAATCGATGATCCCAGATTCGAGCTAATTTGAGGCAGGATTTATAATGGTTTCAGGGCCGAATAGTGAGCAGGTAATCAATACGCCGCTGCCACACGCGCTAAGCCAACAATGATTAATCTACAGCACAGCGGGAAAGAAGCAAAGCTAATAGACACAAAAGAGACAAATTATTTCCCAGCAGATGCCAGACTCCAGGCGTAAATCTGTGAAAGTGGCTAGGTGTCCCCGCTCACGCTAAACCCGATCGACGTGGGCTTAAGAGCATGAAATTACGAACAGTGCATCGCTACTTACATCGGTACTGCACTTACGTCTCGATCTGCTTTCTCTTAACGCATCTACTTCATTAGAATCAAAATGTGTGACGTTTTTACTCTCAGTAATTAATAACTTCTATCTAAATTCCTAACAAGTCTAAACCCAAGACTCATCAGCGGACTCTCGCTCTGTTTCTACGTACGCTTTGTTTTTAACGCTGGGATGACTAGCGTTGTCATCAGAGTTAGCATTAGCATTGTTAGCATTAGCATTAGCATTGGGCTAGCTAACATGTCAGAGATCACGACTAAGGCTGTAGCTCGTGTTTTATTCGGTTCCTTAGTGAAAGGCGAACTATCAGTAATTAAAACCAGTGTGTGATTTGCGTTATCTTTGATTTATGTAAATTGAACACGACTCCATACATGGCTATAATAACGTTCGATTCTCTACATGTTTTTTTTTTTCTTTTCTTTTTTTTTTTTCTTTTCATGCTCGGCTTTGTCGAGGAAAATTCAGTCTCTTTCACCTGCGCTGACATCCTGGCAAGATTTTTTTTTCTTTTCTTCTTTCTTAGAATTTCACAGCCGTCACATAGACAGATAACTGTTATTGTCTGACCCATACACACTTCCTTCTTTTTTTTTAGGCCAGAACCTGAAAAAAAGTGCGTGTGTGTGTGTGTGTGTGCGTGTGTGAGAGAGAGAGAGATATAGAGAGACAGAGAGAGGAGACAGTCAGTCTAAAATCAGACACAATCTGATGATGTAAAAAGGTCCGTGATTGAGAAAGCCGTCGGATATTGTGTTTGTTAAAAGCGTACAGCGGCACAGACAGAAGAAAAAAAGGAAGTTTTTTTAAGGAGAAATATGGAATCGGTTACGGAGAATGCGGTAAAAAAAAAAAAAAAAAAAAAAAAAAGGATGATTACATCAACTTCATTGTCATTAAATTACGCTTGGTGATTATGAGTAATCTGTACAGAGGCTCTGCTTCTTGCTTTGCTGCTTGGCAACACACCAAACCAACCAGGTGTCTACCTCTACGTTAATATTTTCCCGAAAAAGCAAGCTTTATAATGTTTCACAATTGCTTAAACATAAAATATCCATAAAATATACATCAGATCGATGACACACTTACAATTAAAGTAAAAACTATAGATGCAATGACACCATCACTGATTATTTTCCAATAACGGCAACAACGCTGAGGTTTTTTTTTTTTTTTTCTGTTCCAGCTTTGTTCCAAATTGTCAATGTGTGTGTGTTTTTTTTAGCTACGATAAATACGACTTATCTAACTTTTTTATAAAGATTACAGTTACACTTAATGTTGCGAAACATCTGCGAAACGAGTCGGTTGCTGCTATAGCTTGTGCCGGGATCAGACTACACAAATTCAGCATTGTGAATAACAAAATACAAATACAGCGTGACATAATTAACAAACAGAGATGTGGTGTCGTTGACACTCCGATGAAAAGTCTAGCATGTCAGAACTTTTTTGCATTTCCTATCACAGTTTGACAACAACTACAGTGTGTTCCTTGGCGTTCCTCTGCAGCCATGATTGACAATTTCTTGACCCGCCTCCTTAAAGGATCCGAACGATGATTGGTCGAGGTCAAGCTTGTAGTGTTTCCAGGCTCCTGATCAAGACACGGCAAGACTTTACGATATTGTCTAATCTGAATTCGTCCTGACATTGTCTTGAAGACAATAACACAAACAAACAAACAAACAAACAAGCAAACGTTACAGACAAAGAATCGGTAAACAGAATGTCCTAAATTTTGAAGACTGCCTGTAAATTTTATGCTACAGGTCCCTGTCTGTTACAAAGTGCTGACACTGGAGACTCCTTCCAATTCTATTACAGTGCATTGCATCTATTGTTTTCTTAATACTGCATTTTTGAAAATCCATGTATTAATAGGTTTCGATTACGCCGAGTAGCTGCGTCCGCTGTTACGAGTGCATTATAATACACCTATGTTTGCAGTTAGAAAAAATCAAATGATGAATGAAAAACACATGCTATAAACACTATGTGAATTTATGAAAGTGATTTTTTTTTCAGTAAGGGATATAAATGCTCATGTGGCAAACTTGTACTCTTGCAATACTACGCTTTATTACGGGGCGTGTGTGTGTGCGAAAGTAATAAGAACAGTTCCTGGGCACTCATGTGGAATAATTTCTCACACTGTTTTGACTGCAATCTGAGAGAGGAAAAAAAAAACCCTGTAATATGCATTAGGAATGATTTAGATGTAGATTCAAATATGCCCGATGTGACTGCGAGTCTATATTCAGTGTACAGCTTTAACGTATGTCTGACTGAGATGAATGGGAATATTTTTAGTTGGCGGTCTCCATGGAGAGGTCAGAAGCAGGGAGAGAGAGAGAGAGAGAGAGAGAGAGAGAGAGAGAGAGAGAGAGAGAGAGAGAGAGACTGCTGCAGACGCGTCTGTGTTTTCACTCTGACGAGATGTGGATCTGCCTTTTTTTCCCCCCCTGTTCCAGGTTTTGGGTCAGAGGCAGACATTTCAGATTTGTTCAGAGCAGCTTTTAAAGACACAAGGAAGAAAACAAGCAGGAGGTCACCCACAAATACAAAACATGTTGATTCCAATTACAGAGAATTTGCTGAATGGTGTCAACTAATGGCTAGTTGGATGCTGTGGTGTGTGTGTGTGTGTGTGTGTGTGTGTGTATCTGTATATCTGTAGCTTATATGCAGTCTTTGCTGAGCTGAAGCCTATTTAAAACAGCATGGTACAATTTACATTTAAGTACCATCGATTCTTCATTTACATTCTTACACACACACACACACACACACACACACACACACACACACACACACACACGCATATATATATATATATATATGCACACACATGCACATGCACAGACATTAATTAAATAGCATTCCTATAGTGTCCATCACATAATTACTCTGCAAACGTAGCGGCGTCCTGCAAAGCTTCTGGCATTTAATCATTCATCCAGTGTCAAAGCCATCAAGACGGATGACACACACACACACACACACACACACATAGAGAGAGAGAGAGAGAGAGAGAGAGAGAGAGAGAGAGAGAAACATAAGCAGCTGTCACTATTAACCGTACTGCAAAATAAAGCAACACGTCGTGCTTATTACAGAGACATTAGGCTTTCAGATGGTCAAATCTTTTCTGCCATTTGCATAATTTATTCCTCTTTCTTTACTTCCTGTACTGGCTTTGTGCATTTTACCGCCATTTACATACGCTGTCCATTTAAGGGCACTTACTGGGGATTAGCACTCTGTAGCACTTTATATGATATGCAGTGAGTGAAAAGAAAGAAAGAAAGAAAGATTTCTTAGCATCTCATTTAAAAAAAAAGAAAGGTGAAAAGCAATGCACTGAAGCAGATAGGGTGTTAAAGTCAGTGTTCCTGAAAAAAAGCATGGTGTGTGTGTGTGTGTGTGTGTGTGGGTCTGCTGTAGCTGTGTCGTGGTTCAGTTTAATGAACGTGGAGTAAACGAGAGCTGTACGTGTGGGTGTCTTATTTATGAGTTACATTAAACGACTGCACTGTTGAATTGTAGCCCCAGTGTCCAGGAGACAGTATCATCTGCCCACAACTTTAGGCTAGAAAAGTAGGAAATAT
>JAOVYU010000015.1:6116226-6126755 GCA_025674565.1 Synodontis membranacea | reverse complement strand
AGTTCTTCTGGAGATTTTGACTATCGCAATTGCTTCTTTTTTTGCAGCAAAACCCAGGAGCCTTCATTATGCGTTTTGTCTGAAAAGCAATGAATTGTTTTTGTACTCAATCAATAAGGCAGAATTCATCAAATGTAATTTATAACACTATTTGTACGCAAAAAAAATAGGATGCCTAAGACGTTTGCACAATACTGTGTGTCAGCTCATGTGCAGATATTTCAGAATATATAAATAGCAGTTTTAAGTGTGTATGCAGAGCTGAATGACGTGTGTATCTGTGTGTATTCGCAGGTATTCACGGGGATCTTCACAGCTGAGATGTGTCTAAAGGTCATCGCCCTGGACCCCTACTACTACTTCCAGGAGGGCTGGAACATCTTTGATGGCATCATCGTGAGTCTAAGCCTGATGGAGCTGGGACTGGCTAACGTGGAGGGGTTGTCTGTGCTCAGGTCATTCCGATTGGTGAGGAAGCCCTTCATCTTCATCTTATACTAAAATATATTTCCTGAATGTTAACCTCAAGCATTGCTAAAGATGCATGGATGGTGCTGATTACTATGACACGATGCTAATGAGATTCCATTAGTAAAGGAAACAGTTTTGCCTTCATTACTGCAAAGAACAAAATTGTTTGGTTTTTTTTTTAGTTATTTTTCTTTTTTTTTTTTTTAGCTATTTATTTTTTTGTTTCTTCCATTTCTAAATGATGGATGTTTTAAAGACTCTCCCTAAACATGCTTTAAGTGAAAACATCATACAATTCGTTTATTGTACAGTAGATAAACTGTAAAATAGGGGGACAGTCAAACCAAGGTAAGGGGGTGTAAACTTTCGCAGGCAGCAATATTGTGTAAATTATTCTCTCCTTTCCTCTGTTCCTCAGTTGCGAGTGTTCAAGTTGGCCAAGTCATGGCCCACTCTGAACATGCTGATCAAGATCATCGGGAACTCTGTGGGTGCCCTGGGGAACCTGACCTTAGTCCTGGCCATCATCGTCTTCATCTTCGCCGTGGTGGGCATGCAGCTGTTCGGAAAGAGCTACCGCGAATACGTGTGCAATATTTCGGAAGACTGCGAGCTGCCACGCTGGCACATGGTGGACTTCTTCCACTCATTCTTGATCGTGTTCCGCGTGCTGTGTGGCGAGTGGATCGAGACCATGTGGGATTGCATGGAGGTGGCCGGCCAGACCATGTGCCTCATCGTCTTCATGATGGTCATGGTGATTGGGAACTTGGTGGTAAGCTTTGGTTATTGAACCTTTTGAAGCACACTTTTTGGTATGGGCTTGAGGAGTGAATCATATTGACGTGTTTCTTTTTATTTCTAAGTCTCTGCTCTTCAGAAAGGGGCAATGCCGGACTTCTGAAACAAATGTAGAAGTTTGGACTATACTTTAAGGCAAGAAGGTTTAATCTTGAACCCTACAGCAGAGGGTTTCCATTGTAGAGTTCCTCAATAAGAAGCTAAAAACTTTTAAATATTTAAAGAACCATTTTTTCAGACATAGTAAGTACCAGATATTTAAAGGAGAAAACAACTTCCCACCCATCAGTCAGCTCTCCCCTGTAACACAACAACTGCCAACTAGGAAGGGTGAAGGCAAACACCTGCTTTCTCCATGGCACATGAAGTCAGCCAACCATATTTTGTCCGTAAGGACAAGAAAGCTAGCCTCCCTGTTCCGTGTATTTGAGCTCACAGATGAACATGATTGGATAGTGTCACTGCGATTGACAGACAAAAGAGGGTATGTCACCCCTTAGGCCCTGAGAGCATGGAAAATTTTGCTTGCTTGATTCATCCCAGCCATGGATGGGACTTGAACTCATGAGCTCACATCCGTAGAGCGAACGGTCAAAAAAAAAAAATTCCACCTGTGAACTTGCTGTTTTAGCACAGAAAACTTGTTCCAAGTGTAAGACCTGTGACCTGGGCAACCCTGGTGAAGGTCAGGTGAAGGTCAACCATGGCAAATTATGATAAATTATGATTGGAAAATAGCAATTAAGAAAGATTAGAAATATCGTCAGAAGTCATTTAGATTAGCGGTCCCCAACCTTTCTTGTACCACGGACCAGTTTCATGCATGAAAGTTTTTCCGTGGACCGGGTAGAGGCACGGGGGTTTGCATAGCGGGTGTGGAGCTTGTGTATCACCTGTTGCGATGAACCTGTAACTTGGGTGGGAATCTTGGTATTTTCATTTAAATGCTGCTTTCTTTTTGCTGGCAGTCCCATTCTTGCCCTCCTGCTGTCCCATCGTTGGTTCGTTCCTTCCCGAAAAAGCTCTCTAGTGAATTTTGTTTTTGGCACCTTTTTTCAAGGGTTAGCTTGTGTCGCTCATGCGTGAAATGGCGTGCAAGAGTCAGGTGCGGTAGTGAGGCGAGGGCGGAAACAGTCATTTTTCAAAATAAGATCTGAAAGACTAAAGAAAGAAAAATAACCATAATTTTAACCACAAAATCTTTTCTTTGCTGCCCCCCGGTACAAAATGATCCACGGACCGGTACCGGTCTGCGGAGCGGGGGTTGGGGACCTCTGATTTAGAGGATACCTTTCATTTCAACCCCCAGTAGAGTCAGCAGTGTCGGGTGGTACTGAAAGGATGATGCTATTATTTAATACTGTTATTTAACCCCTACTGTGCTGCTATTGTAGTAAAATGCTACTATAGCCGCGTTAGGTCGTAGATCAGGCTCTGGGTATCATGGTACCATTTGCATCCATTTGTGGTTGCATTGCAGGTACTGAACCTCTTCTTGGCCCTGCTGCTGAGCTCCTTCAGTGCTGACAACCTGGCCTCGACGGACGACGACAGCGAGATGAACAACCTTCAGATCGCCGTGGGCCGCATCCAGAAGGGCATCGCGTTTGTGAAGTCGGCGTTGAGGCAGTTTCTGCAGAGCCTGTTCCTGGCCGGGACCAAACCCGGCACCCTGGATGAGGAGAAGCCCCTGGACGACCTGCACAGTGATGGCAAGGAGAACTGCGTAGCCAACCACGCCCCTGTGGCCGTCGACCTTGGTAAGGACTTCCTCAAAGAGGGCTGCGTGTCACCTAGCAATGGGGTGGAAAGCCATGGGAAGTACGGCATCGAGGAAGGGGACTACATGTCATTTATCCACAACCCCAGCCTCACGGTCACTGTGCCCATCGCCGTGGGCGAGTCAGACTTTGAGAACCTCAACACAGAGGATTTCAGCAGCGAATCGTCCGATGTCGAGGGAAGCAAAGAGGTAAGGATGAGAACTGAAATCTTAGACACCGTTTGTAGATTTTTTATCTTTGTTATTATTTAACAGTTTTAATCTTGGTTATTGTTTAGAGTGAATTAAAATCAAGTTGCCTTTAGTCATTTTACCATTGTATCATTTTGTGTCCTTTGTGTTTATATATTTGTGTGTGTGTGTGTGCGTGCGTGCTTGTGTGTGCGTGTTCCATGAGCCCCGTGATCACATGACCCAGATCATTGCCAGATTCTTAGGCCCTTTTGCTGGGTACAGCTGCTGAATTTGTATCAGTACACACACACACACACACACACATACACACACACACATACATGCACTGCACATAATGTGTATTATTTACAACCAGCTGAGCAGGAACAGCATCACTTAGTCCAGATTATGAATGAAGTCAGCTTGTTGAAGAAATTGTTAAATGCAGCATCAATGCCCAGGGTGAAATTGAGTGTGCATAAGTATACACACATGCATGTTGTGTCTGTATGTGCGTGCGCGCGCGCGTGTGTGTGTGTGTGTGTGTGTGTGCGTGCGCATGTGCGTGCACATGTAAATACGTGTCTTCTCTTGACTCCATTTCCATGCATACCTCTAAGAAAGTGCTATTATCGCAGTGTTCTTAACCTCCTTTCTTCCTCCTTGTAATCTTTTCCTGGTGGTGTGTTGAAGTTGCCGACGTTGTTATCCATGTTTTGTGAAGTGTGTATCTCTCTGTGTGTGACCTGTTATTGCAGCGTAATGAGAGACGAACCCCAGGTTTTCTCTGAGAGACCCCTGTAAGAGTCTTTCCTCTTCCCACACACTAACCATGAAGACTGCCTCTGCCATCTCTTTTCCCAAACTCTTGCCTCTCTCTCTGTCTCTCTCTCTCTCTCGCTCCCTCTCTCTCTCCCTCTCTCTCTCTCTCTCTCTCTCTCTCTCTCTTTTCATTTTCTTTCTCTTTTGGAACGGATTGCCCTTTCTTTTATCGTTTTCTTGTGCCTGTGCCCTCCCCTAAATCTCCCCTTCCCCTTGAATCCCACTGCACCGGAGAGAGACAGCTGTTAGTGTTTTTTTGTTTTTAATTTCACTTTTTTTTCCTTTTTTTTTTTTTTTTTTTTGTTAGAGCACCAGGCTT
This sequence comes from Synodontis membranacea, assembly GCA_025674565.1. Lineage (NCBI taxonomy): Eukaryota > Metazoa > Chordata > Actinopteri > Siluriformes > Mochokidae > Synodontis > Synodontis membranacea. Next base: position 6,122,385 of record JAOVYU010000015.1, on the reverse strand, counting down.
CTTTGCAGTAACAACAATCATATGGAATGAGCAAGATCATCATTTTCCATCTATAATTCAAGCCATTGAGCATCCTTATACTACCTTTTTTTTTGGTTTGAATATACATTATTTTTCTTCTTAATTTATTTTATTTTTTTGACTCAGTCATTGAGCATCCAAAACTCAATGAACTTACAACAGAGTTACTGTATGAAAGGTTGTGTGTGTGTGTGTGTGGGTGTGGTACTGTGGGTCGTTTTCACACTTGTGTTCTTTTTTCTGGACTCGAGACTTCGTCTGAAGTGTCTAAGAAAGACCACTGAACAATTTTAAAGAATACATTCAAAAGTGTAACATCGCATCAGCTGCTTCCAGTCAATTTGTAATTAAGTAAAAAAAAAAAATTGTTTTTTATTCTAATAAATCATATATAATATCATCCTATCGTACGGCCATACTGTATTACCTCCGCTAAGGAGGTTATGCTTTATGCTAATGGTGTAGCTTGTTTGTCCCACTGTAAGAAGGATCGCGCAAAACCTACCATGCCGATTTCCATGAAACTTGGCGGCAGTGTGTAGCACGGGCCGAGGAAGACCTGGTTGCATTTTGGATCCAATTAATGGGACTCTGAATTAAATTAGCTTCATTTTCCTTAAGGCATTTGAGACACGCCTTTTAACCACTAGATGGTAGTAAAGTTCTATAATGACAAAACATAGCCAGTGTAGAAATATGATGACTCCACTTCATTTACGGTTGCAAATTTACGTATTATAGAAGAGTCGACCTCCGTGGTGGAGGTTTGAGCCCTCCACATGTTTGAAATATAAAACCGCAGCGCTGTAATTAGCTCATGTTTCTGCTGTGTGTAAAAAAAATAAAATAAAATAATACAATAATAAATACAATAAATACAATAATAATTTTTTTACAATAATGGCTTATGCATGAATCCAAAAAAGTGCTGTTCTTTTGTTATTTGTTGGTATGTGTATGTATCATAGGATATTAAAAAATCAGGTGAACCGGTACCTGTCATTTTGCAAACCTGAGTGACTTCATGGAATTGCTCTAGCGATCAGCATTTCTTCATTTGTGACTCTGAGCTCCGCCCCCAAATCATCAGTACTGGGAGTTGACAAGTGTTTGGGCCAAGTGTGAAAATACCCTTACGGTGTGTGTGTGTGTGTGTGTGTGTGTGTGTGTGTGTGTGTGTGTGTGTGTGTGTGTGTGTGAGAAAAAAGGAATGACGTTGCCTCAGTAGAATTAGTCCATGGCTCATATTTGTTTAATTGCATCTTGACATCAGTATTGTTCATAAAGGAATGATGAAAGCTGCTCTTCAGCACTGCAGCTCTCTAACCAAACTATCAGCTTGGTATCAACAGGGTTTTAGGGTTTTTTTTTTTATTGGTTTAATATGTCCATTACAATTCCTGTACGCTCTGAATGGCCGTTGTATTAAAATGCTATCATAAGCATCACCACTAGGGGCAGTATGTCTACCCACAGACACACAGTAATTAGCGTAATCTATTGCATTGACGTATCATTTTAACCCTGAACGAAACCAAGCTAATCGTTAAACAGATAATGATTTGATTGCAAATTGATCTTTCAATTGAAAATCTGTTTATGGTTTTTTTGTTTATTTGTTTAACATTGCTTTTGGATGAATTCGCATATCTTCCCTAAGCTTGCTCTAACGAGGATGTTTGCTTAAATGGTGAAGGCTTAGACGGTGTCACCAATTGGACCGAAGATAGCAAAAATTTGTTTTTAAAAATACAGGGGGGGTGCAGGACATTTCAGAAATGATACTACATTTAAAAAAAAAAAAAAAAAAAAGATCTTTGTTGAGTTTGAAAATAAAGATCCAACCCTGCTGTGAAAACATTTCTACTCGAAATGGTCCATGCAGCTTTTTAGCCCTGAGAGAAATCTGAAAGTTAATCTAGAACATTCTGAATCTGCACACGGCATGCTTACATCATTCCCCCGCGCCGCATTAGCTGGGTACCACGGCAACCAGCGCTGCCGCTCAGTTTCAGACAGCATTCCTGTGCGCCGCCTTTCACGCCGGTGTTGACTCGGCCTGTGAACACACCCACGCTGTAGAAGCCTGCGTTACGTCACGCTTTTATACACGCCGTGGCTCAGAGGACGTCTAATCAAACACGAAAGACCTATTAAAACCTTCAGTTACACCATTCAGGGTTTAATTAATGACATGGAAATGAACTGTTTTTGTCAAATTTGAGGAGGAGACGTAGTACTCTCTCTCTCTCTCTCTCTCTCTCTCTCTCTCTCTCTCTCTAGGTCTACTTCTCTCTGTCTCCTTTTGTCTCTTGTTGCTTCTCTCTCTGTTTATGTCTTTCTGTTTCTTTCTTTCTTGTTTAATCTCTCTCTCTGTTTCCCTTTCTGGGCTCCTCTTTTTTTTCATCCTTCTCTCTCTCTGTCTCTCTCTCTCTCTTTGTCTCTGTTTGTCTGTTTCTTTCTTTTCGTTTATCTCCTTTCCCCCTCCTGTTCTGCATCTTTGTCTCTTTCTCTCTGTATGTAGTTTTCTCTCTCTTTCGCTCACTCTCTCTTTGTGTCTCTCTTCCTCTGTCTGTCTGTCTGTCGGTCTGTCTGTCTGTCTGTCTCTCTCTCTCTCTCTCTCTCTCTCTCTTTCTCTCTCTCTCTCTCTAGGTCTACTTCTCACTGTCTCTCTTTGTCTCTTTCTCTCTGCTACTTTTGTCCTGTCTGTCTGTCTGTCTGTCTGTCTGTCTGTCTGTCTCTCTCTCTCTCTCTCTCTCTCTCTCTCTCTCTCTCTCTCTCTCTCTCGCTCTTTCTCGGTCTTTCTGTTTGCCTGCTTCTTTCTTTTCGTTTATCTCCTTTTTTCCTCCTGTTCTGCATCTTTGTCTCTTTCTCTCTGTATCTATTTTTTTCTCTCTTTCGCTCACTCTCTCTTTGTGTCTGTCTGTCTGTCTCTTTCTCTCTCTCTCTCTTTCACTCACTCTCTCTTTGTGTCTCTCTTCCTCTGTCTGTCTGTCTCTCTCTCTCCCTCTCTCTCTCTCTCTCTCTCTCTCTCTCTCTCTCTCTCTCTCTCTCTCTCTCTCTCTCTCTCTCTCTCCCTCTCTCTGTCTGTCTCTCTCTCTCTCTCTCTCTCTCTCTCTCTCTCTCTCTCTCTCTCTCTCTCTCTCTCTCTCTATCAACCCTAGTGATGAATTTAGCCATGTACCTGATTCATGAGAATAAATACCTTTTATCTTGTTGAAAATTTGGCGAAAGAATGTTGAGGTTTTTGGCGTCATCTCTGAAATAAGAAAAACAGAAACTCTTTTTTTTTATTTTGTTACAGGACTGTAGTTACAGTAGTTACAGAACTGTAAATGTGAATGCTGTCTCAGGCTTGCGGTCACGTGCGGTCCTGGTGTTTGATATGCGCTAATGCGGCTCCCCTCCTCTTCAAACTCTTGACTGGCGGACTGAAGCTTGACCACTGCTTTAACGGAATGGACTTTCCAACGCTGTGTTTTCATGTCAATGAGGGGAAAATGGCACCCAGTCAGGAGGGAATATGTCACAATCCGAACATGCTGTAATATCAATCACTGTCCTCAATCTGTTATGGACTTAATCCAATAGAAATCATTCGTTGTCTTGGGGTGGGGAGAAAAAGAATAAAAGCGGGGGGTTGTTGTTTTGCACTGGACATGAAAATACTCGAAGCACTCAACATTTGTTGACGAGATCACTCGAGCTTGGATGAATTCTTTTTAAATATGCACCTTGATTTAAAAAAAAAAATAATAAACTGCATGAGGAAGGAATGAAGGCCCATCAAACGTACCCACAGCTGACTGTGAGATTACCCATGAGCCCGTGCTGTAGATCATCAGACACGGCTACCAATCAGGACAAAGCGAATCAAATCAATCAGTCGATCAATCCACAGGCTTGTAGGTACTTTTGAATGATCTGGTTGAATCTGCATGAAGTAATGAAAGGGAGGGATCTGAAGAAACACACAGAGCTTTAATCATGTGTTTTGCATGTGTGTGTGTGTGTGTGCTGTCTGCATGCACGTTTGTGTGTGCTTGTGTGTGTGTGTGCGCGCGTGTGCTCTTAGAAGCTTCCTGTGGACACGGTTCTGAGTTCTTCTGAGGGAAGCACGGTGGACATCAGACCCCCAGGAGAGGGGGCCGAATCGGTAGAGCTAGAACCAGAAGAGTCACTGGACCCAGAGGACTGCTTCACTGAAGGTGTGTGTGTGTGTGTGTGTGTGTGTGTGTGTGTGTGTGTGTGTGTGTGTGTGTGTGCGTGGCACGCAGCAGCCTCTGATCTGAAGTGACATTTGATTCCACAGTACAGTTAGAGGCTATGAGTGCCAGCATTAATCGCTTCAGTTCGAACAACGCTAAGAACAAAAAAATCCACCCAGATCACCACGTGTGCCAGATTTATACTTCAAACCTGATCTGATCCGACTCCTCCCATAACCCAGATCCTAATTCCTAACCCGCAGGACCTAACCTCTATGTTCTACTCCGCTTAACTCCACCCATAAACGCTACACACGCATTCTATGATTTTCTTTGGTAAATAACATGTCTTTGATTTGTTTGCTACCCGTCATTGTTACGATAAAAACAACTCCTGTAAAGAGAAAGCGAATATGGCTTGATGTTGGCAAACTGTCGTGGAATAAAGCACCTCAGGACACAATGTTGCTGGAAATCAATCAACTTCACGCCATTACTTTCCTCTATTTCCGCATGCCGTATTCTATGCTGCGTTTGTCTTGGAATTTCCGGCTTCTGTCATCAACTCCTGCTCGGAAAGTCAGGAAGGTCTCCTCGAATCTGATTTCCGCAGAATCTTTGATCGAATTATTCGGACAAGTGTCTACTTACGATCGATCCTCGTACAGGCATGTTTGCTTGTTAAATCTATAACCCTGACTATGCAGTTCACTGTTCTGAGGAGGTAAATATACAGTACCTCACTCATTACACTTGATAAACATGCTTATACAAGATCAGCGTGGAGGCGGCCATGTCTTATTTCCCACTTTGGGGACGCGGTTCCGACTTTTTCTAACACAGCGTTATTGCTTACTCGTGTTCTAAAAGGTCATTGTACTTCAAGCTGCATGTTGCCGTTAAAAGAAGACGATGATTCTTTTGAAGCTTTTAAAGGAGAAGAGATTTCTTCTCCTTAAGCGCTGGATGAATTTGCGCGAGTGAGCAGGTCCGCACAGCTATTCGCTCGTGTCTATTAATATCGCCTTGCTTCAAATCCGATGAGAACTTTCCAGATTGTCAAAGTCTTCCCATGTTCCCTTGCCATCCCAGGATGCATTATGAGGTTTCAGTGCTGCCAGGTGGACGTGGAGAAGGGACGATGGAGGAGCTGGTGGACTCTAAGGAAAACCTGCTTCATCATCGTCGAGCACAACTGGTTCGAATCCTTCATCATTTTCATGATCCTGCTGAGCAGCGGTGCTCTGGTAAGGATAAAAACACACCCACCCACACACACACACACACACACACACACACACACACGCATGCAGGCTAATTTACATGCACACATGTAAATTTTCTATTAGAGTTCAATAAGGCATGAATACTTATTGGCTTTGATTCGATTTGAGTGGCAACATAAAAAAGAGGAAAGTGGTTCATAATTAGGCTGAGCGGAATAACATTACGAAGCCGAGGAATAATTTTACTCATACGCGTCTCCGTGTGATGTCAGAGCTGTTTATTGCGCTGCAAGCAAGCGTATCCATATTCATACATGTTGTAAAAATACAAAGCAGCCCCATTGATCGTCATGCAGAAGCTGAACATACAGTCGAACAATATTTCTATGTTTGTGTGTGCGTGTGTGTGTGTGTGTGTGTGAAGGCGTTTGAGGATATCTACATAGAGCAGCGGAAGACGGCCAAGACAGTCCTGGAATACGCGGATAAAGTTTTCACGTACGTCTTCATCCTGGAGATGTTGCTGAAATGGGTGGCTTACGGCTTCGTCAAATATTTCACCAACGCCTGGTGCTGGCTCGACTTCCTGATTGTAGACGTACGTACAGCCCTTCATTCTTTGCGTATCGTTTAACTTCCCTGAATCAATACATGAAGAGTGAGCATTCGCGGCCGGGGGTGGGGGGGGGGGTTAGCGATGGGGA
>JAOVYU010000015.1:6056076-6069282 GCA_025674565.1 Synodontis membranacea | reverse complement strand
AGTACTAACCAGGCCCGCCCGTGCTTAGCTTCCGAGAACAGGCGAGATCGGGCACCCCCAGGGCAGCATGGCTGTACGAGTCATCGATTTTATCTATGTGTTGTAAATTATAGACCTGATATGTTCATGGATTAGGATATCATATACTATTAATTTTTTGATTGAAAAAAATATAAATTCTATGCAACCAGATCCTGAATCTGCAACAACATGTGATAAAATTTGGTCAGAATCTGAAATAGGCCAGAATGCCTTTAATTTAAGAATGATGAGATAGAGAAGGATTCATTTAAATATCAGAGTTATGGGCAAATCACCTTGCTTGCCCATTTCATTATTTACACATAATTTTAACCCTACCAGTTAAATATTAATTGTACACTTTTATAATCAATTATAAGGTTATATAACTATAACTGTAGTCGTGAATCACTTTATGATTGCTTTTCCCAATTAGTTTTAATTATTGACTTTTAAATACACTGCACCCGTAGTATACTGTATACACACACCAGTTTGCAACGCAATGATCACAATATATCAATATGTCTGCACTTATCTGGTTCTCTTGAATTACTAAGCTGTGGCTATAACTTAATTATCTCATTCTCACGACTGGCCATGCGTTAGGATCTTGATCCCACACTTCAGTCCTGACGGTCAAGTCCTGGCCATGCATTTTCATTAAGTAGAGATGTCACCAGCAGCTTCCAATCAAATTTTTCAATCTAAATTTACCTACAAATAAATGGACCTGGTATAAAACAAATGGTTAGAAATTCTTTGGAATTAGAATATTTGTTCAGTGATATAAAATTTACTGAAACAATTACTTTTCTTTTCCTCCCTCAACAACAAAGATTGATCTTGATTACAACCAGTTTCAGTGGGCACCAGTAAATGTGTCATCCAAAGTTGCAACAGGAGGTAGTTATGAGTCTGTTTCCAAAACTATGAAGACAACGTCCTCTAGCGCTGCCTCTTCATCTGCCCATTATGAAACCACTGAGCAATTTCCCCCACCGCCACCAACCACCGACCTCCTTCAGGTCCCTATTGAAGTCCCAGGGCCTTGTACTTCTCCCCAGCCACCTGATCAGCATGTTCCCCAAAAATATCCTATCAGCAAGGAGCAGTATTCCAAGCAGAGGAACCTCTATGAGCTGAAACGTTTGTACAAGCATATCCATCCAGAGGTGCGCAAAAACCTAGAGCGAGACTTTATTACTGAAATGGAGCACTCTCACATGGACAGCGACGAGGAAGTTAGCGGCGATGTTCAGCAAGCCCGCTATGTGTTTGAGAACAACGGCAGCAGTCCTGGGAAATGCATGAGTCCAGAAAGAGAGTATCTGGAATGGGATGAGATTCTGAAAGGTGAGGTGCAATCAATGCGTTGGATGTTTGAGAACAAGCCACTTGACGCCATCAAAGATGACACACCAGATGAGAATGAAAGCAGAAATATTGCCCAGCAGGAAATCATTGCTGGGAAAGATGTGAAATATACAACTTGGATGTTTGAAACCCAACCGATTGATGCTCTGGGTACCGAAATCCCTGACTCTGTAGAGCATAGTAGAAAACTAACGGATCTAGCAAGAGGAGATGTGCAAACTGCAACCTGGTTATTTGAGACGCAGCCTCTGGACTCTATGAATAAAATTTACCAAGAGGATGAAGAAGAGGAACAAGTGGTGTATTCCAAAGACATTGCAGGAGGGGATGTAAAAACTGCCAGATACTTGTTTGAAACGCAGCATCTTGACTCCCTTGGACACACTGAGACAATTGATGAGTCACACTTCCTACAACTGAAGTCAGAACTGGAAGAGATTAAAGGCGAAGTCAAAACTACAACAAAAATGTTTGAGACGCAGCCTATGTGTGTCATTCGGGGAGATTCTGGCGAGATGCTGGAGATTACAACTGTGCGACGTGAAGAAACTGAGAAAGGTGATGTAAAAACATCCCGCTGGCTTTTTGAAACCCAGCCTCTTGATATGATTAGCAAAGACCCAACTAAAGTGAAGATCATTTGTGGAGTGTCCATGGAAGAGAACTATCAGGGTGGGGTGAATCGGGGTAGGTGGCTTTTTGAGACGAAGACCTTGGATCAAATCAAAGATGAAGAGTTGGAAAATACCAAAACTCAAAAGGAGGAGATAATAGGAGCAGATGTTAGAAGACATTGCATGGTCTTTGAGACACAGCCCATGGATACTTTAAAAGATAATGCCAATGCAAGGCCATCTGAAACAGAGGAGATCATTGGGGGTGATGTAACATCGGCCAGGCATTTGTTTGAGACTGTGCCAATGGAAAATCTGAAGGAGTTGCCCGAAGTTGGAAAACTACAAAAGGTTGTTGCATTGGAGGAGGAAAAAGGTGATGTGAGACATCAGAGGTGGTTATTTGAGAGTAAGCCTCTTGAGCAAATTAGGGAGGACAAAAAAGAAATCACACGAACGGTTAAGCTTCAGGAGTTAGACAAGGGTGATGTCATCAACTGCAAGGAGATATTTGAGACCATGGATCTCAGCAAGTGCACGGATGCGCATAAGATAGCAGTGGAAGGTGTCACAAGTGGATCAGTGAAATCAAACAAGGTACTCTTTGAATCCACTCCCTTATATGCCATACAGGACAGCTCAGGACATTACCATGAAGTCAAAACTGTACGACGTGAAGAAATCGTCAAGGGTGACGTACGAAGCTGCAAGTGGATGTTTGAGACTCGTCCAATCGACCAGTTTGATGACAGTATAGACAAATTCCAGATTATCAAGGGAATTTCCAAACAGGAGATTGAATCTGGGGATGTCAAGACAGCCAAATGGTTGTTTGAAACTCAGCCTCTTGATGGGATCAAATATTTCAGTAACATGGAAGAAGAGGACAACAGAAAGAATGAGACCACTGAGATCCAAAGAGGTGATGTCAAGACCTGCAGATGGCTGTTTGAGACTCAGCCAATGGATGAGCTGTACGAAAAAGCGGAAGTAAAATCAGACGACACCACAGAGATCCAGAAAGGTGATGTTAAAACCTGTACCTGGCTTTTTGAGACTCAAACCCTTGACAGTATCAAAGATGAATCTGAGACTATTTTGAAAACTTGTACAGTCAATCAAGAGGATGTGCAAGGCAAGGATGTACGTCTGGCCCGCTTTCTCTTCGAAACCGAAAACTTGGAGAACATTAAAGGTGGTGAGGATCAAAGTAACTTTAAACGAGTCACGCAGATCAACATCCAGTCTGGAGATGTATCAAGGATGAAGTATATATTTGAGACCCAGGCACCTGACATCATGACCTCCACTTCTGAGGCGACCATGCAGACACTAAAGTCTCGTCAGACTGAGGATATCCAGAAAGGAAATGTCGTCAACTGCACCTGGATGTTTGAAAATCAACCAATTGATGCCATCAGGGAGAATGCTGAAGAATCCAAAGAGGTGCGTACAGTGACAGATGTTCAAGGAGGGAATGTTGACAAAGGCCGTTTTATCTTTGAAACATATTCCCTAGATAAGATTCAAGAGGATTCCTCAGAGACCGAGATCAACAAACTTAAGAGCATCATACGAGAGGACATTGAAAAAGGAGATGTAAAAAACTACAAAATGATGTTTGAGACCCAGCCATTGTATGCCATTCGAGACAAAGAAGGACACTTTCATGAAGTCACCACCGTCACCAAAGAGGAAATTCTGAGAGGTGACGTCATTGGGGCAAGATGGTTGTTTGAGACTAAGCCACTAGACTCAATAAGAGACACGGATGAGGTTTATCTCATCAAAGCTGTTACTGAGGAAGATATACAGAAAGGTGATGTTAGCACAGCAAGGTGGAGGTTTGAAACACAACCCCTTGACCAAATTGCTGAGGATATGAAGGTTACTCTAAAGACAGTTGCAGATATTCAGGGTGGTGATGTCCGGACAAACATGCAGCTCTTTGAAAATGATGACATGTCTCAGAAATATGTGAGAACTGTTAGTGTAAGTGAAATACAAAAAGGCGATGTGAGAAGTGCCACGTGGATGTTTGAAACGCATACAATTGACAAGATCCGAGGAGAAGGTTCCGAATTTGAAGATATGGAAAAGGTGACACGAGAGGAGGTGCTGAAGGGTGATGTTAAACAGTCGGTGTGGCTTTTTGAAAAAGAGCCGCTCGATCGCATCAAGGAACGTGATGGAACAGAAACCGTGATCTCTCGCGAGGAAATTCCCAAAGCGGACGTCAAGATGACAACATGGCTGTTTGAAAGCACGCCGCTGACTGAGTTTAATGAGACCAGTGTGGAGAGGACAGAGATCATAGGCAAAAGTGTCAAGGAGACATTAGAGGAACTTTACAGTCAGAAAATGGTTGACTCCCAGGGCATAATTATCGAAGCGGATGAGATTGGTGATGTTAGGATGGCCAAGTACAAACTGCTGAATCAGGAGACTCCAGAGATCCAGAAAGAGGAGGTTATTCGAGGAGACCTGAATAACATCATGATGAACCTGCTTAATAGACGTGAGACAACAGAAAGAGGAATCACCATTGATGTAGAGGAGAGGGGAAATATCAACACAACTGTCAAACAGCTCTTTAGTCAAGATAAGGATATTAATGTTGACAAGGAAGAGATCGTCAGAGGGGACATACAAGAAGCGATCAACAACCTTCTGAAGAAGGACGGAGCAGCAAAACGTGGTATTTTAATTCAGGAAGATGAGAAAGGAGATGTGAGGATGACTATATACTCCCTGTTGAACAAGGAAGAAGAACATGGACTTGAAAAAGAGGACATTGTTAAAGGAAATGTTCGTGGGACTCTGCATAGGCTATTGTACAACAGTGATGCCAGCGACCAGTCCTCTAAGATACAAATAAGTGATACAGAGAGAGGTAATGTGAGTTTCTATTCAACTTGTATCGAGTCTGGAGCACTGGACTACCTTAGACAGCTTCAGTTAGGATCAGATGAAACATATAAAGAAACAGCCAAAGAAAGGATTATTGGAGGTGATGTGGAGCATACAAAATTGATACTGAAGAACAGTCGTCATGCAATTGGACGAACTGTGGCTGAAGATGATATTGTCCCTGGGGATGTCCACAACACGGTGCAAGTTTTTATGATGGAACCAGTCCTGTCTTTATACAATGTCGAGAAGGAGGAAATTGTAAAGGGAGACTTGAGAGCAACTCTCGACTCACTTACACAAGCAGTAAATCAGCGCAAAGTAGTGGAGAAAGAGGAGGTGGTCAAGGGCGATATCAACACCACACTCAGATCTTTGGAAGAAGCCCAGAACCAACTCAAAGAAATGGAGAAACCTGAGATTGTCCATGGGGATATCAGGGGTGCCCTTGAAAGTCTTGAACGATCAACCACTGCTAAGACTGAAGTAATTATTGAGGACGTAGTGGCTGGTGATATTAAGGGAACTTTGAAATCCCTTGAAGAAGCAAAGCAGGCAGTAAAAGGGGTCGAGAAAGAGGAAATTGTTAGAGGTGACATCCAAGCAGCTTTACTGAATTTGCAGGAAGCATCAAATGAAAAGAAACTCATCCAGCATCAAGTGAGTGAACAGGGTGATGTAAAAGGCACCATCCAACTCCTACTTGAACCAGCTTGCTCACCTCATATGCAAAGAAGAGCTAGCACAGAAGGTGATGTTAGGATGTCAATTAAGTCTCTTTATGAGCAGGAACAAGCCCAGATAGAGAAGGAGGAGGTGATGAAGGGAGATGTTCATGGAACCATCAAGTGTCTTATGAAGAAGAAAGAACAGTCAAGTCATAAGTCAAAAGTAAATCCTTCCGGTAGAGTTAAAACTTCCAAAAGTGTTTCTCAGGAAGAGGCTTGTGAATGCCCGGCTACGCCCAAGGTCGAACCCTCAAATCCACACTCGTCAAAAAATATGCCCAAGAGAATAGAAACAGGTGTGGGTAAACAAAAGCAAACCGAGGTCAAATATGATCAAAGTCAGATCTTCACTCAAGAGCAAAGTTCTGAAACCAATCTTATGACATCAGTTGGCCAACCCGAATCATCCCAGTTCTCGCAGAAGATGAATGTAAAAGACCAGCAAGTAAAACAAAAACAAAACCCTGGTCCTGTAATGATAAAGAAACACGTTGGAAAACAGACAGGTGAGAAGAAAGCTGAAAGTGCTGTTATGAGCTCTGCTGTGTGTGACACAAAAGAGACAAAACGAACAACTGAAACCACAAAGCAAACACAAGAAATAAAGACAGTCACACAGGTCCAGACCAAAGTAACCACAGAGCACACCACTATTACACAAAAGAATTTAAAATCAGAACAAAATGTGAAGAGTCTAAAGACTGAGCAGAACCTCAAGAGTCTGAACCGCAACCTCAGTCCAAAGGGAATGATCAAAAAGAAATCCCAGCCGGAAATTCACTTCCCCCCTCCTCCAAACTCTCCTCCACCACCTTCTGAGTCTGAGTTCTCTCTTCCTCCCCCTCCATCTCCAGTCACAGAGCCTTACATCGATCCTTCCCTTCCACCACCACCTCCTCCACCTGCCATTGAAACAGAGACTGAGTTCTTTCCCCCACCTCCACAAGATTTCCTTCCACCTCCCCCATCGCAACAAGAACTCATCTCAGTGACCCAGCCAAATCCTGGAAAGCCAAAGGGCCGACCTCTATTCAAAGTCCCTAAGCCTGAGCCTCTTAAGCAGTCAGATTCACCCAAGACAGCCAAGTGGCAGAAAAAACAAACGGCTCCTGCTCCCCCACCACCTCCATCTCCTCCACAACCATGTGTGCTTGAACAGAAGGAACAAGCAGGAAAACATATAACTACAGTCAAAGAAACCAAAGCCCGGGAGAAAAAGCATGATGTAAATGTAAAGTCAACGGAGATGCCACTTCCGCCAGCCACTGAAATTCCCTCATTAACCCCAGTGCATACAGCAGAGCCAGAGGAACCCTCTCGACCTAAAAAAGTTTTCATTCCTCCAATTAAACTTCCACCACCCCCAGAGCCTGCTACTGATCCAAAGCCCAGACCATATGCAAGTAAATTCAAAACACCACTCATGCTGGCAGAAGAAAGATACCGCAGACAAAGAGAGGAAGCTGAGAAGACTAAGACAGGATCTACTCCAACATCTCCTCCTGAAAACATTCAGATTCAGGACTTAGATGGGGTGAATGCTGAAGAGGAGTTGAACACAGAGAAACTTGCACAGTCACAAATTACAGTTGAAACACAGCAGGTAACAGGTCCTAGTGAACCAGAGCCAGTCACAGTGCCCAAAAGGCCAGTCACAGGAATACAAGAACAAGCTGCACCAAAAGAAGCTCAGTCCCAGCCCCTACAAAAGGTCCCTCCAACCTTTCAGTTGAGCAAACCTTCCTTTCCCAAAGTAGGTAAGAAAACTGCGGCTACTACAGATAAAAAGCAACTCACGCAATCTACAGCTGAAATCAAAGTTCAGCCAGCATCACTAATCCCTCCTTCTCACACAGTTACATCCAAGCAAACCATTACTCAAGATCAATTTATCCAAGAAATCTCAGCAACTGCTCAGTGTCAATCTACTGACATTAAAAAACCTGAAGAAACTGCAACCGAGGAAAAAAAGAAGGCTCTCCTACAGCCTACAATGATCCCAAAAGTGACCCCAAGCTTCAAAGTTAAAACATTTAAAATGTCCAATCAGGAAAAGCTAGAAGAAAAGAAGGAATCAACCCAGAAAGAGCAAACAGTTATATCTCAGATCTGTGCAGATCAGGTTTCCTCCAAAATGAAAAAGCAAGAGCAAGTAGAGCAAATCACCAAGGACACAAACCTGGATATAGATCTGAAAAAAGTCAAACAAAAGCCAAAAAAACAGCTGCCTGCTGTGGCACCAAAGCCATCAGTGGAAATGCATCATGTTCTACCAGCCATGTCTATGGAGGTTCATCAGCAAGGGTCAGGACAAACCACGGTCATTCAATCTCAGCAGGCTATTAAGGAGGAACATGTTCTGGTACATGAAGAGAAGACAGTCAGTCAGAGGTCAGTTCAGGAGCAAAGTATTCAGCAAAAGGGAAAATTTCAAGTCAAGAAGCAAATAAGGGGTTCTGAGGTGTCATCAGGTGAGGTGGAGACCATTAAGCAGCACCCACAAAAAGAGTCCTGCCAGATGGAGATTAAGGAAACTGCAACAGAGACATCAGATATCCAGAAGTATGAGGAGATGCAAATATTGCTGAGTCATATCAAGGTGATGCAGGAATCAGGTGGGAAAATGGATGCCAAATCAGTCAAGATAATGTTGAGTATGATCCCAGAATGGTTGCTCGGAGCTGCCGAAAAGATAGAACTAAGCCGTGCACAGTACAATAAGCAAAAACTTCAGGAGATCATGATGTATGTAAGAAACCTTGCTCAAATGAAACTTACTTTTTTAGAAGCAAATTTGGCTGCACTGAAAACGACAGAATATAAGCCAGTAGAGGAGATGAGAACTGTTGGCGGCACAGCACAAAAGAAAATTTCGAAAATAAGCATCGGTTCAGCTAAAGTGGAATCTCAGAAAAAAATGATGGAGAAGACAGTTCAAGATATTAAAAACGCAGATTTCAAAACAATGCCTCCAGAGCTTAGAATGAGAACACCATCTCCCACATATATTTGCATTGAGACCGCCAGAAGGACAGACTCTCCACTGCGAGTCACCCCCTCGCCTCCACCGTACAGATCAGGTGCTACCCCAACACCACCACATCGTTGGTCTGAAACCTCGACAAACGTTAGACAAGCTACACCCTCTCCGACTATTAGTCGCTCAGAGAAGCTAGCCAAACTAAGAGACACAACTGCCAAGCTCTCTCATGGTGCATCCACTATTCCAATAGCTTCATCTGAGCAAGTTATTGTGCAAGGAGAAATGGAGGATTCGCACTTAGCCAGCCACCAGGAGATCAGTTTGGAGACCCAAATGATGGAGTCATCTATCCTGCAGGAGGGAAATGCCGACTCGATGATGAGCGTAAAAGACAAGAGAGAGTTTTTTGAGGAGGCTCAGAAGGCAGAGATGAACCGCCACTATATGCGGAAAGATCCCATCGATATCCCAGAACGCCTGGGGCCAGATGAGGACAACGAGACAGAGATCCCTATTGACTCCCATGACAGAATGAAAGAGGACATGCCTAGGGTTGACCTGTCCAGACTTGTCAATAAATTTGAGTCCCCAGTGCCCAAAGTTTATATAAGGAAGGATCCAATTGCTATTCCTGACCGACTTGGTAGCGATACTGAAGATGCAGAGCATGAACCAGAGAAAAAATCTTCCCAGGTGGAAGAGATGCCATCCTTTGATATCAAGGCCCTGAAGAATGTGTTTGAAATGGGTGAGCAGGCTCACCGATATCTCAAAGAAGATAGAAAGAACCTTGAAATGCAGGAGGAATTGGCAGAACCCACAGGTTTCTCCGAGAGAAAGTCTGTTACAGAGCATTACTCAACTGTCGATGAGTTTGGTAACACAGTGGTGGGGTCAAGGAACCAGAGTTCCTCTCATTCTCAGAGTGTGACCACACGTCGCGATCCACCAACGTATGCGGATGTGGTACGAGGGAAGGTTCCTGTCCTGGACGTGCCACCTGAGGCTTCGGCAGAACAACTTCTGAAGAATTTCCAGCAGTCCTGGGCAGACAGTGAAAATGTTTTCAAGAACCTGGGATTCAGTGTCTCTGAACAGCATACCTCTCAGAGTGTGTCACGTCAACAGCACACTATCATCACCGGTAAAATTGTGTGATGAGGCATGGAAGCACTAACGAGTGTAAGGAGTGTTTACTAAAACAACGCTGGTGTGTTTGTCAAATGTTCCATAATCATTTTGAAGTGATTTTCCCAGTGGATTTTTCCCAGTTCTTGTGGAAATTTGTTTAAATGCATTTTACTACTCTACTACAATAACTCTTGCATTTGCACAATTTACTTGTTTTTCGCGTTGCTCTGCTATCCCATTAACATGATAACTTCCACTGACATGTGCTTGCATTTATATTCATATTCAACCTTTTTTTAAATGATATTTTATTACAATCTATTGCCACTTTTTCTCTTACAGAAAATAAGGGTGCCAGACAACGAACTTTGTCGGGTATGTCGGAAGAGGGTGTACCCCATGGAGTCTCTCATAGCAGACAAGCAAAATTTTCATAAAAGCTGCTTCAGGTGTGCCCACTGTAACAGCCAGCTCAGGTACATTTTCATAACAATTTCCTAATATGCAACATTTAGAAAAGAAAAAACATTTACAGTATTGTACTTGTATATGTGGGGCAGCCAGGAGAATTCTACATTGGGTGAAATGTTGTGTGTATATATATATGTTATATATTCTTCTAAAAACTGAACTGTGTCTCATTTGCATGGATCTCAACAACCACAAGTAATGTTCAAGCATTTTAAATTCTGGTCACCCCAAAAGCAAAACGTTTGCCTATATCTGATTCTAAAAATATATTTATAGTTTTTTTTAAAGTTGAGCTCAGACTATGCTATAAGCAGAAAAACCTGATTTCTCGTTGCTAGAATTTTGTTAACATTGTTTTTGCTTGCTAGAATTCAGCCACAGCAGCACCTGCTTTGCCAAGTCTTTTCTTATACCATACTTACAAATTAAGTGAACCATTGAGATTGTTTTAGTGAAAATATACCGTGTATGTTCTGTTTTGTGGGCATTAAAAGTGATGCTATTAATGATAGCAACATTGCGCTGGAGATATTTCTTGCCAGGATTTTCATACTTACGTCTGCAAAAGACATATTGGTAATATGCAACAGCATTATGCATGGACTAACACTATGATTATGCTTATTATTCTTCCCTCACCAGCCTAGCAAACTATGCCCCTCTCCATGGACGAATGTACTGCAAACCCCACTACAAACAGTTGTTCAAATCCAAAGGAAACTATGACGAGGGATTTGGAGAAAAGCCTCACAGAGAGCTTTGGAGTGCAAAAAGTCAGGGTAACACATCAGAAAAAGGTATTCATGTTAGTACGCTTCCTCCAGTGAAATCCGATACCAAAGCACTGCACATCTCGAAAGAAAACGACTCATTCTCATCCGAGGTTAAAGAAGCAATTAAGTTGGATGATAATGCCAAAAAGCTGACAAGTAAAATTGCAATTGTTTGGCCACCTCAAAGTGAAACACCAAAGAAGAGCTTTACTCTGGAAGAAGATCTCAAAGTAGTCAAGCCTACTTGGCCCCCTAAAGAGGAGTCACAAGGCACAGTCGAAAACACTGAGTCGTTCCTAATAGAGGCAACCTCACCAACAAAAAATGGCATCACTAATGAAAACCAAAGAGAACCTGGTGGTGATCCAGTGAAAGTCTTACCTAAAGTGAAGGTCTCAGACCAACCAACTGCAGCTCCTCAAGTGCAAACTGATGTTTCAGCGGCTGTCGAGAAAGGACCTAAAGTCATAGATTGCATGGAACAAAAGGCAGAGCAATTAGAAAGTAAATCAAAGATAAGTGATAAGAAAGAGGTTTTGGAGATGAACGGAGACATGGATTACAATGAAGAAGCTGAGAATGTGGAAGAGGTGAAGGAAAGTGAATGTAAGGACATGAAGGGAAGTGAAGAAAGTGGAGAAACGGATGGTGTAAAAGTGACAGTGATAGACAATGTGGCTTCAGATGAACAGCCAGCAAATGAGAATGCAAACAACAACAACAACAACAACAACTGTCACCTGTTACTAGACATTGGTGATCCTTGGATGGGTTTGGATGATGTCAAAGCCGAGTCACAAATATTTGACTTTTATTCACCTTCTACTCAGAAAACTGACACTAAAAAGGAAGCCAAGCCTATAGAGGAAACCAACACCAAAGAGGAAACCAACAAAAAAGAAAAAACGAGCAATAAAGAGAAAACCAACACCAAAGAAGAAACCAACACCAAAGAAAAAACAAACAATAAAGAGAAAACCAACACTGAAGAGGAAGCCAACACCAACGAGGAGACCATCGCTAAAGAAGAAACCAAAACCAAAGAAGAAACAAACACTAAAGGGAAAACCAACACCAAAGAGGAAGCCAACACCAAAGAGGAGACCATCCCTAAAGAGGAAACCAAAACCGAAGAAGAAACGAACACTAAAGGGAAAACCAACACTGAAGAGGAAACCAATACCAAAGAGCAATCCAACAACAAAGAAACAATGCGTGCTAACCTTCTGCTTTTACTACAGGACGACGATCGTCCACCTTCAAGTGCCAACAAAGAGGACATATCAGATGCAAAGCTAGAGCACCATACAGATCAGCAAACAAATTTTAGTGCCTCACAATTTCTAGACGACATATTTGCAGGCTTTGGCGAGACCACCAGCTTTTTTTCCAAGGATGACATTAACACCAAAGAAAGAAGCACAAAATCATCAGACACTCTGCTGGATGACCTTATGGATTTCGGAATAGAGACCAAAGAGGTATCGGGCAGGAAAACACTGGAGAAGACAAGCATTGATTATTCTAACTCTAATGTCTCCAGCTGCCTGTGGGGAGAGGATCCACAGTCGTTGTCTGTAGAGGAACAAATTAAACGGAACAGATTTTATGATGATGATGATGATGATGATGAACTCTGAGGTCACCTTGTGTTTAAATTCAGCCATACAGCCTTTTTTTTATGCATACAAAAATTCTGTTCATGCAGAGAGGCTTTTGATCATTTACTAATCTTTTGTACTCAGTTTACAGTAATTCAGTGTTGCTATTCTGCACAGCTGCAAATCTTTTAAGAAGCTTTATGTAATGCACCTGGTGTGCAGCACAAAAATGGGAAAATATTATGCCTATTCTTTTTTTTTTTCTTATTTGTTTTGCTGTATACTTAACTCTCTTTCTTATATCTTATTAGCTTGTGTATGATTTTTTTTTTTCTTGTATGTAATTTTGCAGATTGTCTTTTATTTTCTTTACAGATTTAGGCGATTCTCTTTTCTTCACCTGTTTAAAAAGGACCAATAACAGGTCCTTCCTTTCAGGCTGGTTAGAGATTAATTATTTCTATTTTATTGCTTATGCACTGTTCAAATAATAAAAAAAAAAAAACTTTATGAAATATTGCTGATTTTGTTTTTCATTTGAAAAGGTTATTATTAATATTGTGTGGTTTAAATCAATGGCACAAATAATTTTCTCAA
>JAOVYU010000015.1:6014795-6029097 GCA_025674565.1 Synodontis membranacea | reverse complement strand
GCATGTTGTAATATTTTTATTTTAAGTAGACAGATTTAATTTCATAATTTTTGAAGTCTCCATTACTCTACATCATTCATTGCATGTGTGTATATATATATATATTAAAATTACATAATTGCTGAACTCTCTTTTGTAACAGTCAGTAATATCTATTACCTGTATTGTATTTATCCTACTGTAAATTATAGGGATGCACCGATATATCGGCCGTATATCAGTATCAGCGGTTATTCACCTTGTTGACTGATATCAGCTGTCGGCAAATACAATAATTTTCACTAATATCAGTGGCTGAGATTTATCTGTTGTGTCACTTTGTCAATTTTGCCCTGGCTAAATGTTGTGTTGGTTATTAGTGATGCTGGTTATTACTGACTCGGACAACAATAAAACCACCCATAACAGCCACTGACTGGACACACATGGCATGACGTAAGATTGCAAAGGGTGCGGTTTGTTTACAAACTTAAAAAAACTTTTCAGGGTTTAAAACAGTTTTGTTTTGTTTTGGTTTTTATTGTAATGAAGAGTTCTTTGTTTGCCTGGCACAAAAGGGAGGTATAAATAACAGTAAAAACAAAATTTAAAAAAATCGGTATCGGATATCGAAAAACTGCAATTTTAAATATCAGTATCGGTATGTGCACAGAATTTCAGTATCGGTGCATCCCTATAAAATACTACATCAAATTAGTGCGCTGTTACCAGGAGTCACTTTGTTTACAGGAGGGTAGTGGTAGCTCAGTGGTTAAGACACTGGACTCTTGATCGGAAGGTCGTGAGTTCAAATCCCAGCCTCACCATGACTGCCACTGCTGGGCCCTTGAACAAGGCCCTTAACCCGCAACTGTTCAGTTGTATAAAAATGTGATATATGTAAGTTGCTCTGGATAAGGGCGTCTGCCAAATGACTTAAATGTAAATGAGTAATTTATGTGAACCACCAAAAAAATACTTATTCCTGATTAAATACATTTAATTAGGATCCAATGAAGTTAGCAATTTAGCTAAGAATGGCACTGTGACTTTAAAAAAATCAATCATTTTTACACGGATATCATTTCATTTGAACATGAAATGTATTCTAAATTAATGTAAACACACTTTACACTTTTTTTCAAATCCAATGTGTGTGAGTGCAGAGCGAGACCCTGCATCGACGTCCACTTATATGCACTTTAAATATTGATTTAAATTTTCTCATACTACTAATGCCCATATAGTTCCAGATCCACTGTAACTGAAGCATTTCATTTTTGACAGTGCATCAGTGATGTGATTTCATATGAATAATTCATACCTGATGATAGAGTTGTCATGGCCCAGTGTCACTATAGTCGCATCTGTGGCCTGCAGAGACATGAGTTTTGCCAGAGCCTTTGACGTCTTACTCTGCAAAGACACAAAAATATTGTAAATACTGAAATACCGAATATTTTATTTCAATGTTACTAAATGAAAAACATATCCCTTTTCTACAAAGCAGCAACAACAAATCACTTGCGTAATAAGCAATATCACGTTGACCTTTTTAGCACCAAAACATACACAGGGCATTTTTTGGATTTCGTTACTGATTAACCTAAGAAAGCAAAACCACTGACTCAAGAAATGGATTTGTTTTCAAAAATCAGAGATACTATTTTATGAGAGTGTCATATCTGGACCACGTGACGTAAGTAAGCGAGTAGAATGACGAGGCAGAGATAAGAGGGGATGACTTTAACCTCAGATAGGTGCCAAACAGAGAGCGGTTTGTTCCTTTACATTGCACAATGTAGACAAACTCACAAGCAGATTAGAAACCATGAGTAATTGCTGATGTAAAGTTTCCTGGGAGGAGAATTTTATTGAGTATTTTTGGAAGGAGTCCCGAGTGTGCACACTTTATATGTTTTTAAGTTAAATTTTAAACTCGGTTTACTTTTTTAAAGTCTAATATCTGCCAAGTGCACAATTTCCAACCCATCAAACACAATATCAACATCAGCAGTTCAAATGTAGCTGGATTTTGCTGTAAAACTGCAGACCTGGCAACACTGACTGAAACGACTGGGACAGCCTATACTGTGAGTCAGAGCTTGGTACAGTATGTGTGCTGTATTTTGGTTTTCATTAAGGCAATCTTCTGAGGTCTACAAACAATCAAGGCTTCAGTTTTACTACTTTCATGTCTGACCTGCTATGATTTTCACTTCAGCAGAGTTCTACAAGCTCATTCCAGAGACAGGTCTTCCAGGAGTTTTATGAAATTTTATTTTACCTTGGCAATGTGCTCCAGCCAGCGTCCAAGGGCGATGAAAACAAACAGCATGGGAGGTGTGTCGAAAAAAGTGACCGGACTTTGCTCGGCCCCTTCGCTCATGGCTACCACCAGAACCACACAGGAGTAAACATACGCAATAGTGGTGGCCAGAACGATGAGCACGTCCATGTTGGCCACACCGTGTCTCAGAGACCGATAGGCTTGGACATAGAAGTATCGACCTCCGAAGATCTGACAGAGGCGGAGACAGAAATACAAACAGAGTCACAATGAGGAAAATTAACCTGGTATGGTTTTTCATAAGACTTAAGCTTAAACCCTTCAGTAATTAAGATCATATTCATAACATGTATGTCAACAATTGATATCACAAAACGTGTGCTAAATTGCATGTGTGTTTATAATTTTTCAATTATGCATCTTACATTTATATTTTAATACCATTTAATTCTCAAATCTGGCAGGTCAGGAGGACAAATTACAGAAATGTGCACCACCAAGTTAAAGTTTTTGATGCTAAAAGACAGAGCATAAGTGAATTAAGAATTTATTTATTATTTATTTTTTTTCATTTATTAAAAATACAATAATTGGAAAATTGGAATATTTGGTTGGAAAAAAGGCCTGATCATATATTTAGTTATATATTTGAAAAAATTTCTATTCACTTGATTGGTTTATGCTTTAAATAAAGCACTAATCTAATCTGCTTCTCAGTTCTCAAATGCAAAATGTCATGGGCAGAACATTTGCTTAATATGTCTTCTTTTTCATTTTTTTTTTTTCTTTTTAAATTTCCGTAATAAATTTCTGTGACAGAGTGCATGTTCTGTACTCTTCGATGACAGAAATGAAGAGGCACCTGGACCGGGGTACAGAGCAAGAAAAAGATCAGGTTGAGGAGCGAGAGTCCGGGCAGCACATTCTGCATTTCTGGCATTGATCCTCCATGCTCTGCATGCTGCTTGTCCATTACCATCATGTAGATCATCAGACCCATGACAGGGATCCCGAACAGCAGATTGAACAGGAAAGACTGACGCCAACTGCAGGCACAGGACACAGACTGAAGTTCAGGTTTAACATGGCTGTAAACTATACATCTGGCACACACTTGTAACGATGATTTATTTTATCACATTATTACTAAACTATAGTTTTGTGCATTTGGTTCATTATTGTGCTAATATCACTGCATTTTATTATGGATATAATTGCAGTGAAAACAGATACTTGCAGGCGTATCTCCTTCTGGTGATCCAAGCCATCGTTTTTCTTTAAGGCATCATTCCTTATCAAGGACACCCTAAACCCAAGACCCTAAACCACAGAAAGAAAATGTAAAGAGATTTATGAAAATGTGATATATGGTCATGTATGATAGCTTCAGCATATGTACATGTGTCTGAGAAATCCCTTCAGATGACGGTGCAGACAAAAAAAAAGTTCTTGTTTATAACGTGCTTCAACACCTTTATATTAAACCGTAAGTAACAGTAAATAGAGCTTGCCAAAACAATGTGCTTTACATTCTTCTTAATCTCGTCTAGGCCATCTTCCTGCAAAGACCATGTTGGATAAGGAGCCAAATTCACAAATGTGGCAGTAAACACAGTCAGTCTGCCTAGAGGTGTCTAAAACCTCACTAGTACAGTTCATCACAGAGAGAATTTCAGGCTTTCATCAAGTGTTTGGATAGCTGTGTGCCTCACTGAAATGTACATAAACCAGATAAATTAGATACCAGTTATACAAATGTTCACGATTCTGCATAACAGCCAGAATGATTTTTGTTTTTTCCCCTTTTTGGGCATAATCAGACTTTAAAATGCTAGAACTTCAGGAAAGTTCAGGGAAGCATATATTTTCAGAGCTATATGTAGTATAAAATGTCAACATTTTACTATGTGAAGGGTCTTCCCAGGCAGCTACACATATGATATGTAGTACTTGATCAGTATTATAGTTCACGGCAATGTACTATAGTGGAATCAGTACAATAAATACGCAACACACTATACCCAAAAGCTGATTTCTAACATTTATAAATCAATTATATAGCATATAACACTTTTTAAGTGAAAAGTTGCTATGTAACATGTATATAATACATAGCATGCCTAAACAACATCAGCATTGGCTGCTTTATTTCACTCATTAATTTACTACATGTTTGTTCATTGCTGACCCTGGTACCACTCCATGACCCTAAACCCCATCACCAGACCATTCATTAGTTAAAAAAAAAAAAAAAAAAAAAAAAAGACACTCAAGCACCTCTTGAATCAGAGCCATAAGATGCAAAGCAATCAAAGTGCTCATTTATGAAATTAAAAACAGAAAATATTTTATACATGGATAAACATTCAGTTTGTGCCAGAGTACCCCTGTTTACCTCAATAACTCGGATGATGTCACGTGGCCCAGCCACTTCAGGATCGAACTTAATGCGAGCCTTGTTGGTTGCCAAGGCAACAGTGGCCTCCAGAATGCCATTTGTTCTGAGGAGTTTGGTTTCAATGTTATGGACACATGAAGCACATGTCATGCCAGTCACCTGGTAACACAGCAAGTACAGATTACAAAGAGTACAATGAGTAACAGGAGCACATGCAGCACATCAAAGGTAATAAACCTTATACAACCGTAATTGTGCTTTTTTTCTGAAATGAAATCCTAAAGGTCGTCACTTTGTCTATCCAGGTGGGTGCAAACTTTTGCACCGTTAATTAAAATACACTATTATGAAAATAGTTAAAGGTACCTTTATTTAACAACGTATGTACACAAAATCAAATTGGAAGTACATATACAACGCAGCTATTAAGCAGTCGATGCACTGTAACGCACATGGGTCGCCAGATGAAGAATGTTCAAAAAAGCAAGGTCCAAGCCATGTTATTTGTTTTCTTGGACCTTAAGGGCATAATTACGGAGAACTGGGTTCCCAATGGAGTAACAGGGTACCAACACCATTACAAAAAGATCCTTGAAACTTTGCGAGAAAGAGTCAGAAGAAAGAGGCCACAACTGTGGGAAAATGGTTTCCTAAATATTCGTTAAAATATCTAAGTGGAGATATAGATTAAATTTAGATTTTCCCTTGTTCTCTTTACTACCACATACAAGTCACTACTTTTAAATGTAGGCTGTTCTCAACATGACTTGTACAGGAAATTGGCCTGCGTTTAAAGCTAAAGTTGAATTTATTGCTGTCACCATTTTTCATCAACATTTTAGTCTGGAATGACTACAGATTTCAAAATTCGCGTTAAACTTTTTTTGGCTTTTTCTGAGCTCATGCCATACATGCAAAATTTTACGCATCAAAATCTACCACGTCCAATCAAATCCATAAATTGTTTGGATCCCACAATCAATCAACTGTAAACAAGGACTGTATATTACTACCATACATCATATAATCCAGAATCAGATCATATTTATTAGTGTTATATCTTTCAGTTAATCATTTTCTTGATAAATACTTTAGTATATTTAAGTATGCACATTTTATCTAAAATATTGAATAATGTACCTTAGTGTAATTTTTCTGCACAAAAATCACACAATAATAACATAACAACATAACAGGCCAAGCTCACAGAAAGGTCCAGAAGGCCATTGCTGACTGCACCCTCGTCCATTAGCGAAGCTCCGAAACCCAGTCCAGCGATGAGTTTAACTATCTGCGCTGAATCCACGTACTCTGGGTCATACCTGATTTCAGCTTTACCTGCCATCAGGGCTACGAGGACAGATTTAATACCTATACATATAAACATAGCTTTAAACAAACATCACACACACGGAAAAAAAATCCATCATACACATTAACACACACTAACACGCATTAACACATTACCATAATGGGACGTATTATCATAATAACGCATTAACACACCTGCATGCTTTTGCAGCTTTCTCTCGATGTTGGCCACACATGAAGCACAGGTCATCCCTGTGACCCGGACAAAACATTTCTGTGTCTTTTCCTCTTCAGGAACCTCAATCCTTGTCAAATCGACTGAGGATTTGGGGCTCTGGGGTGTAGTTGTTGGTGGAGTCGGGTTCTTGCGGTGTGAGGATGCGCTTTCATGTGATGTCTGTCTACTGTGTAAGGCGTCATTAACAGCAGAATCTTAGATGTAAAGATAGAAACAGTAAACAGTGAAATATATCAACAACACTAATCATTACTGAATGCTGCAAGGAATAAAACACATTGGGGTGAGCCTCTCTTTTCTCCGAAGTCAACTTGCAGCTTTTTCTCTGACTGTTACAAAGCACTTGCACTGGAGCCTTTTTCCAAAAACTGAAACAAACACCTCCTTACGTATGTTTAGCAACTTTGCTAGACAGCATAATCTCACTATAGACACAATGGCGTATTACAATGAACCTGTGGTTTACCTTGCAGGCAGAACTACTGTCAGCTGCTGTTTTTTTTTTTTTTTTTTTTTAATTAAGAAAATAAATCCATCCCATCTGACCAATCAGACTCAAGAATTCAACCATGTTGCTGTATTCATCATAACTAATTAACTGTTAATATACTTCAAACTAGTATTATTAATAATACAGTATACTACATGCTAGAACCTACAATAACAACTTGCAAGGGTTTAACTTGGCAGAAAGTGATTTCTTTATCTAAAGTGCCGCAGTCATGCCGAGTACAGATTCCAGTGGCTGCTGAAACATAAAGCATGAATTAGAGAGAGGGAGGGAAAAAAAAGTCATATAAACCCTCTATAATCGGATTAGCTGTTCATGCTCAAACCTGGCGCTTGCGTACTATTTAAAGGTTGCCACGTCTGGATCTGAGTCATTCAAGGTTCACTATTGAAAAGTTTCTTGTTATTCTTTAATGCCTGCTTTCTGACGGTTACCAGAGAAACGCAGGATCTTAAGATCCAGCTCATTTAGTCCACATAAGATCATCAATGGGGTTCACTTCTACAGCACACAGTGGCTGGTTTTATTGAGTTCAGTCCCTTTTGTCTCTTTATGACAGCTCTAGCTCTACAGACTTCATCCATTTAACATTTTCAGATTTTTAAATCATTTAAAAACTAAAACATGTTCCTGCATAGAGCTAGAAATAAATCAGGAAAAAAAATACTGTACATGAGAGATTAGAGTGCCTGGCCGTGGACTTTAAAATCCAACATTTACAGAGTTTGCCTGTGGTTTGCTTTGACTGCTTTATATCGCCTTGACTTTTTACACAAAGCTCCACACAAACAAATCAGTAACATTCGCAGTGAAAATTATGAAAGTTCATGAATATCACTTAAAATTCCTGTCAGACGTTCAGTCAGGTTAACACGTCCTAATCAACTGGCCAGCTTAAGTAGTAAAGATTGTGAATATGAAACTGCGATCAGAAATTATTAGGCTGGATCTTGTTAAATAGCTGGCTAGTTTTAGTAATGAAGATTCTTGATATTAGCATTAACAGTGAAGATTATGTATATTTCTAAATAATTAATGAAGCAAACACTGTAGCATGTCAGGGTAGTTCATGTTAGCTAGCTGGCTAGCTTTAGCAGTGAACATTTTAGCCATGTGCATATTTTTAAAACGAACTTTAAAATCCTGTCAGAAATCCAGTAAGGTTAGCTCATGTTAACTCTAGCTGACTAGCTCTGGTCACATAGATTTGTCTACATTTTTAAATATGACCTAAAAATCCTGAAAAAAAAAGTACTGTCTGGTTATTTCACATTAGATTGTTATCTAGCTCTAGTAGTGACGATCGTGTATATTTGAAAATACGACTATTACAAATATTGGAAATTAGGCTACTTAATGTTTGCTTGATGGATAGCATAGGAAGTTAACATTATTAACATTTGTAATTACAACTTAAAAATTCTGTCAAAAAATATTAAATGTCTACAATTAAATGTCACTTCTGCCACTAGACGGCAAGCTAACATTAAGTAGCCCAACAATTTCTGACAGGAATTTTATAGCATATTTTACAAATGTACACAATCTTTAATGCTAGCTTCCCATATAGTGTCAGAAGTGAAAAATTAAATAAATATATAATACATAAAATTGTGTTTAGTCAATTAGGTCATGTTAGCCAGGATAGCATCTGTCGAGTTTGCTCATCTTAACCGGCTGGCTAGCTTACGCAATGAAGATTGTGTACGTTGGTAAATATGACGTAAAATCCAGTCAGAAAGTCTTTCAGGTTAGCTAGCAGATTGCGTACATTTGTAGATATGGGTTAAAAAGCCTATCAGAAACTCAAAGTAGTTACTGAAAATGAATGAATGAATGAATGAATAAATGCGATTAAAATATAGCAATAAATGCCAATATTCCAGTATGCTATGCCATGGCTGTAGTGTACATTGGATATGTGTTTACACTTTACCTTCTTCAATGGACGCCTCAAAGCCCATGTCCTCAATGGTATCCCTGAGTTCTGCAGGACGGGTCACTCTGGGGTCAAAGGTAATTAATCCCTTCTGTTCCTTTAGATAAACTGTGATCGCATGCACACCGGTTCTCTGAGATATCACGTCCTCTATGGACTGCACACAGGAGTTACATGTCATGCCTTTTATTATAATAATCACTTTCTGGAGTGAAGTGCTGTCCATGGAATGAAACCCAGATATTTGAGGGTGCACAAATCCATTAGTCCTGGAAATCTGATCCGGCAATTCTGGAGTTACTCTGAAATTCCCAAAAGGAAGTTCCTTTATTACTGCTTTGATTGTGTCCAAGGTAACCAGAGACGGATCGTATTTCAAATCCACACTTCTGCTTTTCAAGGACACCAACACACCCTGGACACCCAGCATTCCAGATAAGCTCTCTGTAATATTTTTCACACAGGACTCGCAATGCATCCCTTCCACACCAAAGCTTGCCTCCAACCACCCATGTGCCATCTTCGGAAAAATACAGTTTGAGTCTGTCTGATTGAGACAGGCATCAAAGCCCATGTCTTGTAAGTTTTCTCTTAGATCTTCAGGTTTCACTTCTTTGGGGTTATACCATATAACAACTTCCTTGTCACTTAAAGATACATTCAAACCCTTAACCCCTTGCAGTGCTCCAATCCGGTCTTTTATGGAGCGTATGCATGAGTGGCAGGTCATCCCTTCCACTCTGATCCTTACCAAGCTCTGTTCTTGATCTGGCTCTCCAGACTGAGGAGCTTCGGTTACATCTCTCACTTCATACCCCATCCCCTGTATCTCCTGTAGGATCTCTGTGGCTGTAACGGTAGAGGGATGGTAGCCTACCCTTGCTCGGTCACCAGACTGAGGAATAAACACATCGACAACACCGCTGAGTGCAGAGAGATGTGTCTGGAGGCCATGAGTACCTGGGCAGGAAGGACTGGAAGGGCTGCTAGTTATTAGAGTTAGAGTTAGTTGAGAAATGTGGCCAGTGTTTGGTCGAAGTTCACTGAGACTCCCTGCCATATAGGCAAGATTATCAAAGGCGTGATTGTTGGAGACTCCTGTCTCACACAGACCTCCATTTTCCTAAAGACAAAGAGTCATGAGTGGTTAAAACCAATTTGTACATTTTGCCAGCCAAAAAATCAAACTATAGATGCATCTCTTGTGGCAAGACCTGCGCAGTGGGAGACCAATGAACCCGACTGAACTGAACTAAGTGAACTCTGGAGCTGAATGGAAATCCCAAATCACACACACACACACACACACACACAAACACACACACACACACACACATATAGACACACACACTCGGCAGGGTGTTTAGTACATCAAAGAACAGATTATACAGCGGGAAGGTAAGGCTGACTGACATATAATATCACCTCAGCTTACTGAGAGCTTATAGCCTATACATACAGAGATGTGCTATTGTATTACACTCATTTTATGAGTCCTTACTCCTGAGCGTTTTTATTTTTTAACTTTAAGCCTGTTGATTTCATGGCCAACAAGGCACCTGATTCATAATTATTTCTCTCTACACAGAAAGTTTCACCTGTAAACCATTCAAGAATTTTCAATCCATTTATTTAACGCCATGACTGTAGTACCATTTCTGACAGCTTGACTTGTAAAAATGTAGGCAAAAAGCAATGGTGATGTAACAGAAGCACTTTTTTTCTGCAAATACATTTATGACCTCTGAACACATACAATGTGCACATACACTTCTCTAAACCAGTGACAGTGACATTTCTCAGTCCATAAAGTCTACACAAATCAAACTGTCTAATGCAATGTACATATTAATTATGCTCAATTATTATCTAAACAAATTCTGATTTTTTTAAATACTGTACAATGTCCATAATAGTCTCTCTTCATATTGTAAAACTGTCTGTCTGTCTGTATGTCTGTCTGTACATTACATTACATTACATTACATTACATTACATTACATTATATTATATTATATTATATTATATTATATTATAGTTTTGGTCCTTGGTTTCTCACTTCCTCCACACATCCCACAAAGATAAAGATCATATTAAAAGTATGCAACTGTATTAAATGACTATGACTTAAAGTATTTTGGAGATGGATTTACCAGCATATTTTTAGTCTAATATATTCTGAGTAAAAATAACCTTATCATTAAACTTTAATATACAACTTTAATCAGTTGAAATGAACCCTAACAGTAAATCATAATAACTGACTGCGGGAACTTTTTTTTTTTTTTTTTTTTTGCCTGTTGATTTGTTATGCTTATTAAGTCACCGACCTTCAGTTCCTCCAGTCCCTCTGTTTCTCTTGAGGATGGACAGACGCACCGCGGGGACGTGTAGCACGGACACGGGGGCGCGCACTCCACCATGCACACTTGCTCACCCAGAGCCGCGCCGTTACGCGCCGGCTTCACGCGCTTCGCGAAGTTATTGAACGAACCAAACTTATTCATGTTGACGTTTTCCTGTTTCAGCTCTCTTCTCACACACACAAACACACACACAAACACATACATACATACACACTCTCTCACACACACGCACGCACACACCACCGACAGCCCCACGTTTGCGCACGGAGCTCAAGCTGACCCGCGAGCAGCGCATTTAAACCGCGCCAGTGTTTTTTTTTTGTTTGTTTTTTTTGTCTTTGCACTCAACGTCGGTGTGACGTCAGTCCACTTTCACCTGAGCGTGTGCCACAATCACGTGTTGTTGGAAATAAAGATGAGAAATCCTTTTACTATTACACTGTAAATTCAACTGTATTTTTTACTGTTGTTGTTGTTGTTTTTGTTGTTCAGAAGAAGAAAGCACCTTTCTCAAACCCAAGGTCACTTTACAATAATTCTCAAAATTTAAAGTTCAACTATTTCTCCAACATATAAACCATCATACACTTGAAAATCTATATTTTAGATTTTATCATCTAAAAAATTTATATAATTCTGTATTACACTGTCAAAATATAGCATGGCATAGTGCAGTATAGCATAGAAAATTACCTATTTCAAATAATATACCATATAGGATATTTCACTGAAATTATTATTATTATTATTATTATTATTATTATTATTATTATTATTATCATTATTATTGTTGTTGTTGTTGTTGTTGTTGTTGTTGTTGTTGAAACTAGATTAGTGAAAACCCGTGATTTTTTTGTTCACAGTAAAATATTTCTCAAACAATGCAAAAATTTAAATATTTATGTTTCACATTAATTAAATGTATGGGTAATTTTTTTTTATAAGTGATGAAGACTAAAAGGGATGTGTGGTTCTACAGAGAACCTATTCTTCCCAGAGGCTTTTCTAACTATACAGTAGTTTGTGAGTGCAGACACTCCACTCCTTAACACCCCATACCCCCCACCCCCACCACCACCCACCCACTCGGTTGCACACCGTTTAGCAGCTGCTCTTGAACGCGGCATTTGAACGCTGCTCGTCTTTGCGCACAGCACAGCTGTCACTGTAGCGCCTCATTTCCTGTAGATGATTTACCTGAACCACTGGTACCGGGTGCACAGACATGTAATCACGTCACGTCAGTCACACTGAGAATATTATAGCCTGCTTTGTGTTCAGTTACTTTCTGCCTCTGATACCCCATGGCGAAAATTAAACAAGGCAAATAATGGGCTATTTCACTGTTTCTATTCACAGAGCCACGAATCCAGGGAATTATTGTTTTTTGAGGTCATACGGTGCTGCAATAACTCTTAACATTTGCCTCCTGTTGGTCTCACCAGTAATTATACTTTCCTCCATACCTTCCAGCTAAACGAGAACAGGCCTAAAGTACAGAGGAAAAGAGGAATAAATGGGAAAAAAATCATTAGAGTGTAAGATAGAAATACAGGAATTAAATAATTCACATCTGTTTGAAAATGTTTTTAAGGAGTTAAAATAAATTACCTATTTCAGTGTAATGGTTTACTTTAGATGTTCTTTTTTTCTGATAATAAATATTGAGACTGAGTAGTCCAGATCAGTACGATCCTGAGACAAAACAGCAGAAAGCTTTACAAAGCAAGTCAAGTTCAAGTCAAGTTCAAGACCATGTTAATCTTTTTCTTTGATCAGCAAAGGTGTAATTTTTGGAGAAATGGGTTCCCAATGGCGTAACAGTGAACCAACACTATAAGCTTTGAGATATGGGTTAGAATAAGTCACAGTCTTGGGAAAATGGTTTCCTCCTTCATCAGGCCAACTCGCCAGCACATCTCAGTGAAGCAGTTTTTGGACCAGAAATGCATCACAGTATGCATTTGTATACTGATCTAGCACCATGCCACATTTTTCTTTTCCCAAAAAGTTCTGCACTCATGGGAATTCGTTTTCAGTCTTTACCAGAAGAAAGGGAAATGTAATGTTAGTAAAATGTAAGTTTTCTTCATTTAAATTTAACTACAGCATCAGTTTTGTTATTTAGTAGCCACTTGTTGTATTCACCAATGTTCTTCATTTAATGCTCAAAATCAAAATGTTCATATTAAGCACGTAGCTAATAGGTTGATCACTCACCTGCCTGAAGGTATGGCCTCCCTGCCTGTCAGGTCAGTAAAGGAGATGTGGCCTCTCTGCCTGTCAGGTCAGTAAACCTTTTTCAACCTTCAACCTTTTTTCCCAGTTAAATTTGCTCAACACTGAATCACGCTGTTTCTCAGCAATTTGAGATCTTACTGAAGCGTTGACTGCTGTAAATGTATTCAATGTATATATGATGGGGAAAAACTGTAGAGATCAAAGCAGCAAAGCACAGAATACACAACCTTTCACACCATACATAATGCACAAAGAGAAATGATTAACACTACTGTAATAAAGAAATGACACTCATTTAATTTGATTTTTGTCATTAACCTCTATAGCACATCACCAGGGGGTGCATCCAACAGACATATAAATGACTGAAACCTGGTTCACTGTTTTATAAACTGCTCTACCCAAGGAAAATAAATAAATAAACAATCCAACCTCCTTTATAATGACCTATCATGATAATCTGTTTAGTGGTTATTCAAATATTGGCTCTTACAGACAATTACTGTAATGTACATGGACCCCGCAAGCCTAATGGACTGCATTAGCATGTTTTAATAGAAGAAAAAACATCTAAAGAAAAACTGGCATTGCTTGTGTACATTATTCTGAAATGGGATTTATTTTTTTCATTAATGAATTTTGGTGCACCAACGCCAACAAAATTGGGAAAGTGTAGCCATTAAAAACAGAGATTCAAAGTCTGACTTAATTAGAATGACTAAACACAGTCACTTAAGCGGCACAGTACAACTCCCTCCTGTTGCGGCAAGCTACGCAGGCAGAACAGCAGTAATTAATCAACTCTGAATAGGTCTATCAGTTATCTGAGCACTGAACGTCACTTTGCTAACCAAGTATTCTTTTTGTTTTGCTATATAATGTTTGGAAGTATGCATTAAGGCTTAGAAATAATTTTAGGGCTGACAAGTTCCTCCTTTCAGGCAAAAGTCGAATATGACAATAATCAATGTACTATAACAAAAATGATAGCAAAAAATCAATATACTTTTCTGCAGAAATATACGAAAT
>JAOVYU010000015.1:5976436-5988940 GCA_025674565.1 Synodontis membranacea | reverse complement strand
TTTTTTTTGGATCACTCAGCTCTGATATGTACACTATATGGACTAACGTTTACCAGCAGTATGTCCCAGTTGAACATCCCATTCCAGATTCGTTCCATCTTTTCTGTTATAATAACGTCTACTCTTCTGGAAAGACTTTCCACTAGATGTTGGAGCGTGACTGTAGGAATTTGTACTCATTCATCGACAAGAGCATTGGTGAGGAGGTCTGGGGTGCAGTTGGTGTTCCAGTTCATCCCAAGGATGTTCAGTGGGGTTGAGTTCAAGTTCTTTGTGTCCAAAACACTCAAGTTCATCCATCCCAACCTTGGCAAGCCATGTCTTTAAGCTTTATGAACAGGGGAACTGTCATGCTGGAAGATCATTTGATCCTGTTAGTTCCAGTGAAGGGAAACTGTAATGCAAAGTCAGCCTCGCGTGATTCCAAATTCGTGGCAACAGTTTTAGGAAGAGCCATATATCAGTATGATGGTCAGGTGTCCATAAACTTTTGTCCACATGGTGTATATTGCAAGCCGTCGCTTTTTGATAAAGCTATCAAAAATTGGCTCGCTACCTCAAACAATCCTGCAAATCAAAACCTCAGAATCCTTAGCGGACTGCAAGTGCTAATGGATAAACAGAGCCCAGTTATTAATCTGAAATTCATGAACCGAACGCAGAGACAGCAGATGCCCGCAGCCTCAGAGTCACACGGAGAAACTAGGCTACATTACATTTGCATCTCATTCTCATATAGACTCAGTCTTCTTTCCTGAGAAGTCGTCGTTACTGGAGTCCTCGCTGGAGAGATATCTGTGATGCACATAAACCACACTGACAGCGAAATGAAGTGAAAGCTTTGACTTTGAAATGTGAAACTTCTCTCAACCTGAAATGTATCACGCAGAGTTTCAACGACGCTCTTTGAAAGTCTCAGAGCCACGCCGAACCTCGCAGCGTTGCTCTCAAAGATTGAGGCTGTAACATTTGAAATATGATTTTCAATCGTTTTATCACTTTTTCCAGAGGTTCCTGAGTCCTGCGGCAACAATTTCCCACTGGGTTTTAAAGTCTTTATCTTCTCTTTAAAGCTGATGTGGCTAATTATAGGCTTTATGAGAATGATACGGCTGATTAAGTGTGCTGGGAGTGGGAAAAATCATGCAGTTCCAGAGTTATTATTGCACCATGTGGTCAAACATGGGAATTGCAACAAGCGCTACTAGAGGCCCATTGGGGCAGGAATCATGCTGCCTCATGCTCACTCTATGAGCGTATTTATTTCTAATTCAAACCTACACAGCGTGTTGTCGTGGCCGAGTGGTTAAGGCGATGGACTAGAAATCCATTGGGGTCTCCCCGCGCAGGTTCGAATCCTGCCGACAACGACTGAACATTTGGGGCAGATGGTGGTCTAACGGTTAGGGACACACCCTTACAAGCAAAGGATTGCAGGTTTGAATCCTGTGACCAGCAAAGTACCCATCAAGCACTGCTCCCTGGGTGCTGAAAATGGAAAATATAGTATCAAAGATTACACCAAATTTAGGTCTTCAAAAAGCAAATTGATTATAAATTTTTACAATGCAGGGGATTTGCGAAAGTTTGCGCCCCTTGTCATAAATGCCAATAAAGATTGGCCGCTCTGAGTCATCGCAGAGTTTTGCATACTTCTCATGGTTTGGGAGAAAAGAATTTATAAAGGTGGTTTGAGATCCGTGGCTCTAGGGTTCATCATTTGAACACCTCCTTAAAGCAGTGCATTATGGGATTTCTGTAAGTACAAAACAGAAAAAACTCCCAAATAGTTCACTTTATGGTGAGTTTTGGACATCTGTTTGAGTGACGCATTTTATAGCGAGCATTAAGTCTTTCTTATTCTCTTCAACACAATCAGCTAAACAGTTTAGGACGTATTTTCACCAGAATTGCTGACAAACGAAATACGATGTAGATCTCGCTGGTGGAAAAGTAATCAAATAAAATGGAACGAGGAACCGAAGTAAACTTTCCTTGAGTGACCAGAGGTAAATGTTACACTTCTTGACTATCTATTCTTGTCTGAAACGGTCACTTATATCACCTCTGTACATACCCTGTTATTAGAATCACTTTCATTTTCTTTTATAATGCCATTTTCGCATACTTAAATCGGCTGATATGACATCTTCCAGAAACCCTCTTTTATTAATGCGTTTAATAATTTCACCCTCTCCCACCTACGTAACCTTCACCAAAGTCAGCGCAAGCCTTCGGACTGGAGCACTGACACCCGAGTCTGTCTGAGTGCGTTTGTACATGAGAGGTTTGCTCAGGGGAAATAATGTTAAAAATGCTAAACATTCTGAGCCAGAGTGTGTTCAGTGCTGGACATTGTCTAACATTAATAACGCTACCTAAACAACAGTGTTTGCTGTACAAAATGTAATTTCCTTGGAGGCATGCTGTTATAATAAAGTGATCAGTGACAATGGCCTGATGCAAATTGTTCCTCGCTGCTGCTGCTGCTGCTGCTGCCTTTAGGGTTGTTAATTATGGATGTAGATTTCTAAATTCAAGAGTACATTTTTTTTTAAAGCTACTTTAAAGCTACAATGGCGATTGTGAAATAAAAAGAAAAGAAAAAAAAGCACTACATACGTAAATAACACCGAGTCGAACATGCAAGAAGACGTGAAGATTGGTAATGTTTTTAATTAACCTACAGTATATACCAAGACATTTTAAGCCAAAACCTGCTCAGATTTGACTTTCAACAAGATAATGACCTTAAACTATCGCTGTAGAGTTGTTGTTGTTTTTTTTTACATTTAAGACGGAGGAATCTCTGTGCTGTTCTTCTCCCCACGGGAGGCTTCGTTAAATATTACTGAGTGAGGCGATAGTTTTGCATCGCTCGTGCGTGAAGGGTGCCAATACTTCTGGAATATACTGCCGTATAGGAAAAATAGAGTCATTCCATGATCCTTATGCAAGGTAACATACAGACCAGGAACTGAACCGTGATCTATTTCCTGTTTCCTCAGTGATGCTGGGGGAAAAAAAAAAAAAGCTGAAAGCAAACAAACTCATCCGAACGAGATAGCAGTCAGAAACGCGGAACCCCTGGAGGACATGTGGTCGGGCGTAACCAAGGCAACTGGACCCTATTCCTCACCAAACTTTTTCACCCCTACGGCGCCCTCTTACTCACTTTCACCTCCCACTTCCACGGCGAACAGAGTGTTACGTCCGTCTGGGCGAGAGTTAAATCCCGCGACACACACTCGCGCACACACACACGAGATCCTAAAATGTTCGTGAAAATTCATCGGCTCCTTGGTGAGCTTGTTAAAACAAGGTCTCAGGTAGCGCCGTTTCGATCCTGACACTCTGGAAACCTTTATGTGATGTGCATCTGGTTTAATGGCTGCTGTGGGTGAGAGGTGAAACTCGCCGTTTCATCTTCATCTTCATTCACTGTCAATTCTCCCAGCCTAAGATTTATGAACCGCCGTCAGGCCATCACGACTAATGAGTGGGAACGATGCGGCGGGATTCGGCGGGATGAATGGATAGAGAACGGAAAAGACAGCAGGGAATAACACGAGAGTAAATAATAAAGCAGCACGACTTCTTTCAGTCCGTTTTAGTCGAAACTTTGTTTACATGCTCCGTGGAGCTAAATCCCAAGGGCTGAATCGGAAGCATCTCCATTCCTTTCTAACCTAAAAACATAGTCTTAGACTGCCTTTAAATAAATTATACATGTAAAGCTCCTGTATTTGATCTTTCAGTATAATATTAATGCGGTTCATTTTCACAACACTGAAATTATAACCAAACAGGCTGTTTTTGTTCCTGTCTCTTTAAGATTGCTACATGTAAATGACCTCTGTTCTGATTGGACAGCTGACTCCGCAACTCCCATACTCATAAATAATGAAAGTGAAACTCCACCTCTGAACGCATTCAGTTCGTTTATGTTGAAATATTTGCTACGTCCTTATCAAGTCTGGTGCTCGTATGTCAACGTATTTCCGTTAATGCTGTCAGAAGTTGTCCCGCGATGATGTCACAGACGGACATTGTCATGGCTAGAGCAGTGACAGTACAATGGCATTTCAGGAGAAGAATGTTCAAAGATAAGTGACAACCGTCAGGTTTTGCTGTTCGTAAGTGTAAAATTTAACATCGTATTAATGGGAAACCCATACAGGAACGTAGTGGAGATGTTGGCACAAACATTGCACTCAAAGTCCCAGGATGCACTGCAGCTATACGATCCCGAGACCCACCTCGGCTTAGATAGCGAACTGTGAGATGACGATCGTGATGGTGTCGATGGTGTTGAAGCTTTCGTGAAAATTCATCTGTTTATGCAGAGTGAGCGCCCGACTGAATGAAGGACTAAAGCTCTGCTGCATCAGTCTCTTTAAGTAGAGATGAAGCAAGGGCACCACGATTAGCACAGCATTGTGGGTAATGTGTGATGGCGAAAATAGTCCCATATGTTAAAGAAACGCTTCAGCTAAATTTGGAATTCCATCGCACAAATCACACGCGTCATTCAGGGTGGAGTTTCCCTTTAAATAGCTAAATATGGGTTGACAAGATGATTGGAAAATAACAGACTGCTAAGTGTAATGCACATCTACGTACTCAAAGCAAAATGTGACTGACAAGCAGCAGCCGGTAAATAGCTGCCTGTTTGGAAATATCCCTGCTTTCCATCGTGCTCACAGCTTTCCCCCAGGCTGTTAGCATTTCACTGCTCAGATTATCAAATAGCTTTAGCTTCACCACCTCGCCAGCGTTCTCCTCGAACCGTAAGCATGAGCACGGCCGTAGCACATCTGTCTTTCCATGCCCGATTTATAAAAAAAACGAGTTACGCAACAGAATAAGGTGCTGTGGCCTTTCCCGCCCACTTCCACCTCGAGTGG
Source organism: Synodontis membranacea (assembly GCA_025674565.1). Taxonomy (NCBI): domain Eukaryota; kingdom Metazoa; phylum Chordata; class Actinopteri; order Siluriformes; family Mochokidae; genus Synodontis; species Synodontis membranacea. The sequence continues at coordinate 5,984,033 of JAOVYU010000015.1, read as the reverse complement.
CTTCATCAGACGTCACTCGAGACAAATTCAAATCCCCGAGAAATAACGTTCTACAGTGCCAGTTTAATTTAGTTCTGCTGATTTCACAGGCGAAGCCCTCGCACGCCTTTACCCCAAGATAAAGTTCAGCCTTGAGGTGCCACTGGAGAATAATGTCAGCTTTAAAGTAGCAACATCTCTCACACACACACACACACACACACAAAAACAAAAACAAGCTCGGCATGCCGGGGCAATTATGCTAATCTCACTTTCAGGATGATGGATAAAAGGGAGCAGTGGTGTGAGGAGGAAAGAGTAACACCATGAAGAGTAACAAATACAGAAGTCACCAGCTGTAAGAAAGAAAAAAAAAAATACACGGTGACTTCCAGAAGTATTGGCACCTTTCATAAAAAAAAAAAAAAATGAGCACAAAATTTACTAAAATCATTTAAATGGGGTCAGAATTATTTTTATGGATTTGTATCTTAAAGGTATAAACTGAGTTCAACATGTTAGAGAAACTATGCCCCCAAAAATTCCACAGATTGGTAGGTTATTTAAAAAGAAAAAAAAAAGAAAAAAAAGAAAGAAATTCTGGCCACAAGTTTCAGCTGTCACTAATGTCATCAAGTCATTTATCAAATATAGCTTCTAGCAGTTCTTTCTGCTGGCTCATGATGTATATAGTGGAAAAAAAGAGGAGTGGATGGGAGAGAGAGACAGAGAGAGAGTGTGTGTGTGTGTGTGTGTGTGAGTGTGAGAGAGAGAGAGAGAGAGAGAGAGAGAGAGAGAGAGTTGTAATAAATGGAGTTACTGAATCACTAAAAGCCTCTACAATGGGCCAGACAGCGATGTATCCCTGAAATTGTGTGTGAGAGTGTGTGAGAGAGAGAGAGAGATTTTGTGTGTGTGGAGAACTAATGAATACTATCTTTAATCTGCCCTCACCCTTCTCCTCAAACCAAAAAAAATGACTCATTACGTCTCCTTACGAGACTCATAAATAACGTAATTTCAAGCCGTCTGCAGCCATTTAATCATTTCTTTCCTTTTAAGACGAAGCTGCTCGAATGAGACCATTTACTAATGGATTTATTGTTTTACTCTCCTATTCCACAGTGAGCATGCACCTGTTCAGGCCCGAGGAGGGACCCGACTTCTCCCAGCAGGCTCATTTTATATTTATGTGCACATTAACACCTGGCCAGGAATGAATATAAATCCCTTTACACTCAAATAGAGCTGGCTGTTTGAATCCGTCTCGTCTCATCGAGTGTAAAGGGACTGGTCGCTGCACGACAGCTTTACGCCACTCAGGGTCGATCAGGAATAATGCAGTTATTGTTATCGGTGGTCTTGACTCTTGACTCTACCTGCGTGTGAGATTTTCCTTGGTTTCATTTCACGGAATGAAAGCGAAAGCCGAGGTGCTGCCGTCTGTCTAATCTTCAGCTGGCCTCAGATTCCTCTTCTTGGCTGTCAGGAGAAGAACCCTGTTGTGCTCTGCTGTCATATCCACCTGTCTCAAGGTTCAATGTGTTGAGATGCTTTTCCGCTCACCACGGCTGTAAAGAGTGGTTATGTGTCAGCTCGAATCAGCTGTACCTGTACCCAGTCACTCAAAAAGGTTGCTCAGAATCCACCGGAAGTTCATCTAGTCGGTTTCTAGACAGGATACAAATTTTGACATTTTCTACACAATCTACAGTCCCGAACTGCTTTTCATTTCATGATTGTAAATAAAATGTATTCTTGCTCTCGTAACCCATCACAAGTTTTTTTTTTGTTTGTTTTTTTTACGTGTATTTTTATTGCTCTTTTATAATCAATGGTAATGTGTTTCTTTGATCTAAACCTTTGTGAAGGTTTTTGTTTTCTTACTCTCTACATCAAATGCTTTTCTAAAGAAATATTAAAATGTAATCTCCGCATACATATGCATCAAATTCTGCCTGCATGCTCGATCATTTAGTCACACACACACAAAAGAGAATTTCTTTTAACTCAAAAAAACCTTTGAGCAGAATTTATCATAAAACTGACAATTTTATTTTGTTCTTTCTTATTTTATTCATTCCCTCCTGCTAACCAGTAGTTCCTTGTACATAGCTGAAAGTACACACAGTAAGATTACAGAGATTCCGCGGAGAAGTACTTGTGCGTTTGAGGGGGTGGGAAATGGTGACGTGCTCTTTGGAAAACACTGACTGAAGTAGAAAATGAGCCTCTTATCAAATAATACACACTGGGAGCGTTTTTTTTCTTTCTTTCTCTGTTTCTTTCTTTGTTTCTTTGAGATACGTGTACGTGGTTCAATCGTATCCTACGTCCGGCTTGTTTCACCTCAGCGTACTTCCATATAAATACAGTCCCACATAAATAGGTCCGCCGCTTCATAAAACAACGACAACAAAAAACAGACATTAACAAACTAAATGAGGGTAAAGAACAGGTAGTAGCACTGACCTGTGCTAACCAACGAGACCCAGACGAGAGGTATGAAAAGCGTGATGAGAGCGTATCTCGTATCTAAGCGCTAAAGCACCTAATGACTAACATGTAGTGGGGTCAGAAAGCATCCGTAGGCAGAACACAGTGGCCGGGAAACGTGGGCCTGGGCAGCTAGAAAGTCAGTCCATGGAGTTTTGTAGTTTTGTGGTTCATAGATCTGGGGCTTCTTTAAATGGGCAGCTGGAACTTTACATCCACTTGAGCCTCTCTGGCCAATGAAACAATTTCAGAAAGCTTTACAACCTACAGGAGAGAAGATAAAAAAAAGAAGAAAGCATAGACAGGAGCGTGTACGTGACTATTTAAAGCCGGTGTCAAAAATGATTCTTTTCGCTGCTTATAGCTAGTTTAGAAAAAGCTGTCCTGATTGACGTTTCACAATTTTAGAGATTCTGAACTTATGAATCAGGTTCTGCTACAGTATTACTAGAGAACTCATTTTGATCTAGTTTCAGCATCGGGACCATTGATCATCATCAGCTGACGACCCCTCTGCTATATCTCACTACGGTAAGCATAAAAAAAAAAAAGAAAGTGTTTTGTTTATGGTGTTTTTGAGCGTACCATCTTAGCCGCTTCATCCAGGTCATCACAGGCCAGGATCTTCAGAGGACTGGCAGCGATTAGAGCCTTTGCGTCATCCACTCTTGTTCCTGCAGGACACAACAACAGAAGTGAGGATTAACCTACAGACATATGCACACAGAGAGAGAGAGAGAGAGAGAGAGAGAGAGAGAGAGAAAGAGAGAGACAGAGACAGAGACAGAGAGACCAAACCAGCTTTTTTGTGTTGTGTCACAGAACCCAAACTTTTTCGCAGTCATTACAACGAAGCATTCACTTGACACGCTCAGAACATCTGAATCAGCTCCTGGTGTGTTCTTTCCCTCTTAAGACAGAACACAGCTATCATTCAGGTGGGAAGCAAAACATCCAAGAGTATCTGAGCAAGGTTCATTCAACCTGCTTCCGCGCGAACTCATGTGAGAAAGTGAGTTGTGTCCGAATCGACTCGACTGCAGGAAGTGATTCAAGCCGAAACTGAACCAAAAGAAAGAGTTGTAGAACTTCCTTCTTCATCATGTTCTCTTGGGTCATTTCTTTGCTCGTTTGATAAAGGTCGTTTTTTTTTTTTCCCTCTCCAGGACTGAATTAGTGACGAACAAATAAAAGACATTTTAGTTACGCGAGTCAGTTTTGAGCCCCTTTATACCTCTCAGATAAAGTATTTTACTCTTCAGGTTGTTAATATACAAAACTCTTTAGTTTTAGACACATATAAGGGCATAGTTCTTTTTAAATTGTTGAAAAATCGTTGGAAAAAAAAAAAAAAGAGAGAGAGCGCATGCCACCGCCTGGAGATAAAGCACTGCAACATGCGATTCTTTTTTCTAAACATGCCACCTTTTAAGCGCAGCCGCAAATTTCCAAACTTTCAGAGAGACCCCGGCGCTGTCACTGTAAGGTATCGGTGCCGTCACTGTCACTTTTCAGCCAACCAGTCTTATGGGGCTTAGTGCTGATATGTTTTCAAGATTGGCGTCGTCATAGAGACAAAATCAACACACTGCGTTTTTTTTTTTTTTTTTAATGAGGCACTCAGATGAAGCCGGTGATTTTCCTGCCAAAGAAAATCACTATATGGACACGCACCCGAAGTGCTTCCCGGCAATCTGCTAAAGCTTTTCTGCCAGAAAAAATAATACAGTGTGGACACGTACCCCAACAGAGAGTGGTCTGAGTGACTGATTAAACATGTGTTAGCATCACAACAAACTGTTGTGTGACGTGAATCTTCAGAAAAGGTCTGGAGGACGAAAAAACGAGTCTTACAGAGACAGCACCACTAGCAACTTCAACAAATTAAATGGAGCTGAATGTTCTTCTCTCCTTCGACTTCTTTGCCAAAATGTGTAAAAAAAAAAAAAAAAAAAAAAAGCAATCAGTGTTCATTAAATCAGTTAACGAAATCTGCACTCCTTCTGTGGAAATGCGATCACGTGCTTGCTGTTTAAACCACAGCGACGAATTCCGACACAAATTTCTAGCTAAAACATAAATCGATGTAAAACGGAATCTGATCTAATGAAGCTCTTACTTCTTATTTTGCCCAGCTTTCTGTGCGTCACTCTTTTAAATTAATGTTGCCTGAAATGCCAGGTCATGCTCATCACCCCTTCCCTCACTCTAACGACTGCATTTTAATACGACATCATTTCCTCTCCACAGCTGAAAGGATAGATCTCCTCACCCATCTCTCAGTATCTTTATTTTCATGACCTTTTCCTCCACTTCTTCCTCGCTCACCTTGTAACCGCACCACGATGGGGATTTTCAGATCCAAGTCCCTGACAGCCATGATGATGCCCTGAGCGATGACGTCACATCTCATAATGCCGCCGAAAATGTTGACGAGGATGGCCTGCACCTGCAAAAAAAAAAAAAGTGACACCGGAGCCGGAATCAGAGCTCGCTTCCTAATCAGAACGACCCGCGGCTATCCCATGATGCATTGCGTCACTGACTCGCCTTTTTGTCTGAGGTGATGAGCTTGAAGGCTTCCGTCACTTGATGCGCCGTGGCTCCGCCTCCTACGTCAAGGAAGTTGGCGGGCGTCCCACCGTGGAGTTTAATGATGTCCATGGTTGCCATGGCGAGACCGGCTCCGTTGACTACGGAGAGTATAACCATTATTACACCATTCATAAGTGAAAATAAATGAACCGGGATTAAAGTCCATTTCTAGGAGGTCTATTTTCAGAAGCAGAGTGTGTACGTGTGAATAATCGTTTCATGGAAATCCCACGTTTTTACATCGGAGCATCAAAATGATCTGTGTGAGGGTTGTTTAACTGACCCAAGCAGCCGATGGTGCCGTCCAGGCCGATGTAATTCAGGTCAGCTTTAGCCGCCTGTCTGTCTCGGACGTCCTCCTGACTCCAGTCCTGCAAGTCGAACACTTTTTTCTGTCTGTATCCGGCATTGGGGTCAAAGTTGATCTTAGCGTCCATGCACATCACTGCGTGACACAAAAGAATCATTACAATTATTGATAACAATACATACACGCACAAATCATCAGTTAAACCAATAATGATCATGATCACCGCGTCAACGCGGCTAACGAGAAAAACATAAAAATAAAAATTAAAAGTAAATAATAATAATGCTCCCAATGTATACACACACCTTCAGCCAGAAGGAACAAAAAAAATCTGCCATTTTGACCGCATTAACAGGCATATGTGTTTGGCTATGTGTGTGTGTGTGATATACCAATGCCGGAGGAGTCTTCCACCATAGGGTTGATCTCCACCATAGATGCGTCGTATTTGATAAAAAGGTTGTAGAGTTTGATCATGTTCTCGGCCGCTTCGTTCACCAAAGCCTCGGGGAAACCCATCTTATTAGCAACCTGGAGGAGGAACGAGACGCCACATCGTGTTCCACATCACGACTCACAGGACATCACAGCGCTATATCCTAACCTCTCATCTTTCCCTCTCTCTGTCTGACCTTTATGGCTTGCTCCATCTTGATGCCCTCTACGATGTCGATGGGCTCTTTCACGATGGCGTCCGGATTCTCTGCTGCCACGTCCTCTATGTTCACGCCCCCCTGAGAGCTGCCAATCAGCACTGGGCCCTGAGCAGAGACAATCACCATAATCATCATCAACATCATCATCAGCGATGGAATCAGTCGACAGCTCTGACATATAGAGGAATGCTGGAGCTCGGGGATCATAGTGGGCGGGACATAAATGGTCAGGCAGAATATCCCCAAAAACTGTGTTATTGAACAAAATGATTCATTATGCAAGGACACGATGTTTTAGGAAAATAATCAACAACATGACACCCCAGTGTGATAATTACCTCATTACAGTGTTTTCCAAAGCATTCTGTTCTTCTTGTACCTCATCGATTTTCCGACAATTACATTTTTTTGTAATTTTGTGGAATGTTTAAGAAAAAAAAAAACTGCACATTTTGTGGCGCACTAGTAATGTTCTTGTGCCCCCTGCTGGACACATCACACAATATTATTTGAAGAACACTGCAGCGATCTCCACCCATTCATTTTTTTTTTTTGTGTGATTTTGTTCACAGACATTGATCAGCTTCAGTAATTAAGGGCTGTCTAAAAGAAGTGAGGTTTTAGTCTAATTCCTAAGCTATGGTTAGGTTTCTTTTTAGGCAGGGGTGTGGTGTAGTGTGGCGTATCTTAAACGCTATCGGCTGTCGTGTAAATCAGTCGTGCACTTCGACATGCTGTCACTCTGATGACACATTAACACACCTCTCCTCTTCCGCCGTTTCACACGGACTATAATAATGATAGTTGATTTATTTTTTTTTGGATAGAAGAACAGCCAAGGAACCACTCTGTGATTTACATGAGCTTCTGGCCAACTACAGGACCCGTGCGTGAAGAGTGAAAGAGCTCAGACCTGGAAAGATCTCTCCATGGTGATGGCGAAGTAATACTCTCTGCGGGGATAACGGCGCTCGCAGATGAACACCTGGTTACAGATGCGCCCGGCCTCGCCCGTCTGCTTGGTGAACAGCTTCTTGCCGATCATCTGTGAGGAGATGTCCCTCGCTTCCTCCGGCCTGGGCAACACAGACAGACAAGAGAGAGAGAAGAGACGGGCTGAATAGCGGCGTAGTGGCGCAAGGGACTCGACGGCATGATACAGGCAGCAGAAGTGATGCACTTTGAATCAGATCGCACTCACGAGTAAACGATTTTCACCCCTCCTTTCAGTCCTCCCTCAAACGATCCTTTGCCTCTTCCTCCAGCCAGCACCTGAGCCTTCACCACCAGATCCTTAGAGCCTGCGCAGGACACAGACAGAGAGAAGCGTGAGGATATCATCATCAGCGCTGTGACTTCCGGCGACTCCAGAATGATCTGCGTCCTTCACGATTAAGCCCGGAGAGGCATTACTGTTCATCAAGTAACGTTATGTGTAAAGGTTCCGTAAACCAAACCAGAATGAAAAATGATACAGTAAACCCTCGCCACAATTTCGCGGCTTCACTCTATCGCCTTTTTTTTCCAAATACAGTATATTCATTAAAAAGTCGATCGAGAC
>JAOVYU010000015.1:5948626-5965303 GCA_025674565.1 Synodontis membranacea | reverse complement strand
GATATTAGGCACAGTTATGCAGTACTTGGTGTCAGTTTGGGAGAGGGGTATGATGACTCTCTCTCTCTCTCTCTCTCTCTCTCTCAGGCATTCAGAAGCGTGAAGCTCTCAACTGCCACAAGATCCGCCATTTTGAGAACAAGTTCGTTCTGGAGACGCTGATCTGTGAATAGTTCCCGCACGTAGAAGCGTTTCTGAGAAATTCCACCCGAGTGCAGTGAGACGTCACCCCTGACCCCCTGCTCTTTCCTCTTCTGAAGCTCTTCCTGTTTCCTGTGTGTGTGTGGTGCTCTTCTGCTTTCTGACCTTTTCCTCTGTACAGCAGCAGCACGTCGGAGACAGAGAGCGAAGTGTGGATCTACCAGTCTCTCTCTCTCTCTCTCTCTCCCTCTCTGAGTGAATTGACAGTTTCACCTGGGTTTTTTTGTAAAATAGGGAAGATTATTTTGGTGGTAATTTTACTTTGTTGCGAGATCTGCTCAAGGAGCGCAAATTAATTCCCCCGAAAGGACTTAAAACACATTTTGTATAGCTTAAGGCGTGTATAAACATGAGGCAATAAAAAAAAAAAATAAAAATCCACTTTTGTGTCTTTATAAAAAAAAAAAAATAACTGTGAACCTTTATAACGTAAGTCACAGACCAGGTAAGCGCATATTGTACACTGGATTGTGTGAATATGTAGGAGATATATAGATAAATATTTTTGTCACGGCTTAACTTCAACATCTTGTACACTGGAGCTTCATGAAATAAACACAACTGTAGGAACGTTGTATTAATTCAGTCGATTAGAGATTATTATTTTTTTCCTTAACTTGCTTTTATTAACTCTAATATTAATCTAACGCGAGTAAGTAGAGGACATTTTATTCTAAACCTAACCATGTTATCAGGACGACTTCTAAAGGTTTAATTCAGACCTTTTACACTTCATACGTGTGATTTAAATGTTAAAGCAGAATTAGAACATGTACTAGTTTGTCTTATACCACAGATGTTTATCTCGGTTGAACATCTGTTGATTGATGGATAACATTTACGGTAAAAAAAAAAAAAATCAGTGTGTAAAAATCAATAAAACTGGACCACTTCATCTGTCTTGCGCTTATTTGTGTGTGTGTGTGTGTGTGTGTGTGTGTGTGTGTGTGTGCTTAGAGAAAACACTGTCCAAAAGGCATGTCCCTGTACTGTATATGAAAAAGAATTTATGCTTAAATCACTTGCCATTACACGTGAGAAACATTCAAAATCATGTGAAAGAATCACGTGTGAGAATTATAAAAATGCACAAGAATGAGAAATGAACTTGAAAATAAGTGAATCAAGAAGGAAGAAAAAAGTTTTTACTTGTGTTTAAAAATGTAAAAACAAATACAGATGAAGTTGTGTGGGCTGGGGGTGTTTGAATATCATGTGATTTTTTTTTTTTTTTTTAGTAAGAAAAATTTAATTAGACAAAAAGAAATTCACGTAAAACGTTTCTAAAAATAAAAGTATATGTGAAAAAGAATAGTAAATAATGTTTAAAAAGCGTGTGAAAGTTTTGGAAAACGTGAAAAAAAAAATAAACACTCAAACATTTTAAACATTGAGAACAAAATGACTTGTGATGGGGATTTCTCAGGAATTTTGTATGTCAAATTCAAAAACAAAAAAAAACACGTGAAATAAAATTGTTTGAATTTTTGATTTTAAACCGTGAGGTAGTGAACAGAGCACGTGATGCAGACAGCGTGAGTTGTGCAGACTAGATCAGTCCAGTTTATTCTCCATCAGCAGAAAACAAAATAATAAAGTCACAGAAATGATCAACATGCATGAGTCTATTCACACGGTCACAAACCCTCCATCGAAAAAAACAAAACAAAACAAAACAAAAAACAAAGAAAGAACGTTTGCACAGGCGAGCAAGTATTTCACGAACATCAGGATCACACGACACATTCATGCTCACACACACACACACACACACGCTCACTAAGACATGTATAGACATCATTGTACCTCAAAGTGTAAAAAATAAAACGAGGATGAGGAGAACAAACCACGGCTCTGTGACGATGTTCAGCAGTGGGCTGGTTTCAGGGGGGGTTTCAGACTCACAACCACTTGTGCTTTCTTCTGTCTGTGCGAACGTTATTGCAGGTGATTACAGGGGTGTTTCTCTTCTTCTTCTTCTCATGTCAGTCATAGACACATCATCATCATCGTCATTAAAAAATAATAATATTCATAATAATAAGCAATAAAGTATCACATACACATAGTGTTGTTGAAGTCCAGAGCTGCTCGAAATGATGCTAAAAATATCCACCATATTATTCTAAAGCTTCGGTAAATCGTAAAGAATCTTCTTCAAAGACATCTCGGACTATCTAGAAACACTTCTTTATGGCACGAGCTTAAGTTCGATAGCTTTATCATAAACACACGTACAAATACAGAGAATCGGTAAAATCTGTGATTCGGAAAACTCTTGACGGAAAAGTGTCAACGGTAAGAAAGGAAACGGGGGAGGGGGGGGCAATAAAACGTGTTCGGTCCCGTCGTTTACACGCCACTGTGTACATCCGAAGGATTCAATACTTTGGTATAAACTACTAGCTAAAGTCCTGCAAAGTGACAGAGTGGAATGGAAAGAAGTAGAGCTGGGCAATGCCGGAGGAATCGTTCCGATCCGTATTTTTAACAAAACGCGTCTAAGGATTAAAGGAACACTCCACCCTGAATAACTTGCGCGTTAAAGCGGACGGCTCGCGCCTCCCACAATCCAGTGCGCCGTTTTTGTTTTGAAAGCACGTGAACGCCACCCGCGAGCGCTCTGTGAAGCAAAACCTCCACAGTTTCACGGTTACTGATCCTTCCGAAAGCTTGGAACAAATTTACTCCTTGTCTTTGCTTCCTGGTCTCCTACGAGACGATCGATTAGACACGGAAGAACGATACAAATCAAAACGATTCGATTTGTTCTAGTATGATGTCGGCAGACTGTTGCGGAGTGTTTGCGGAATATGGATGGCATCGAAAATGGCGACTCGTTGCTCCGCGTAGAGGATTCTTAGTCTCTTTTAACTTTGGTTAACGCTTTCCTAGACTTCAGACTCTCACTCTCTGGTTGGTACGTTCTCCCAAACAGCTTCTAAACGTCATCACGCTTGCCTTCTCACAGATCGATAACTGTCCTTTCTCGGCATTAATATGATGTTTAACATCGCTGGATCAACGCATGCGAGAAAGATAACTTTTAGCCGTCAAAAGCGATTGGTAGCAGCAACAACCACATCCAGCTGTGACACGCTACACACATGTAACCTGTTTCAGAGTAGTTTTCCTTTAAGAAACAAACAGCAGTGCAAATGGTTCGAACAGGCCCCGCCTCTAGATTAATATTAATCATCTGTGCAGCCCGGCGTGCGCTGATTGGCTGTTTGCTGTGAAACGATTTTATATTAAAAATTTGCAAATATGGCCCAGCCCTATTACCGAACACTTCTCCTGACTTAATGAAAAAAGAAAACGAATTCCGTTATGTGCTGAGCGTGTTCACGTCCACAACACCGAGCGTCATGAGAGACGGGGGCGTGGGATCCGAGAGACGCTGTCCTTCGGTAATCTCTCAGTGCAGGAGAAAAAAAAAAAAAAAAAAAAAGAAAAGAAAAGAGGGAACGGAAATACAGTCTAGTTGACCTAGTGTTGAGCAAAACCAGCAGCATGTATATTTAGTGTTTCTATAAGACTCGAATTAAGACAAAAATGGTCCTTATAAATCTTTAAGTCTAAATCTTACAGATATCAATCTCCCAACATACAAACACACTCTCTCCATCTCTCTCTCTCTCTCTCTCTCTCTCTCTCTCACACACACACACTAATGAAATAGAGCTGAGTTTGGAAAAAGAAATCTTCACATTATACAGATGTGTATAGTCCTCTTTGTCATACGTCCAGACATGCCACCTCTGGGTCAGTGTGTGATGAGGTCTGTGCGTGTGTGTGTGTTTACGTGAGTAAGAGGGAGGTTTTTTTTTTTTTTTTTTTTTTTTTTTGAGTGAGAGACAGTGAGAAGGTGAGAGATGGAGAGCAGCAGCTCCACCCACTGGCTCAGTCAGCGTAGTGCATGATGGACTCCACGTAGTTTCCCGGGAAGAGCCCTGTGGTGCCGTTCATGACGCCCTCGAACCAGCCGTCGTCGTTCTTCTTTATGACGTAGATGATCGCTCCTTCCTGGAAGGACAGCTCGTCCTCTTTATCGCGCGTGTAGTCGTAGATCGCCACCACTTGGGCAAAAAATAAATAAACAAAATAAATCAGGAGCAGAAATTAGAGCAGGCAGACAGGTGGGAGGAAAAACAAACAAACAAACAAACAAACAAACCAAAAAAAACCTGCCATGGTCAACGGTCTTCATCTCACTATTCTGCAACAATCTAAAGTAATGTAAATTACTAAAGTATTTATTGGCACCCCTGCGATTTGAGGAAATGTAAAGATAACCATCAGAGAAACTGCCTTGATCTTATTTTGCTTCTAAATTTTCATTTACTATATTTTATTTTACTCTGTTAATTATTTATTTCAGCAACATGTTTATTATTTAAAAAGCACGTCGAATTTTCAGGTTACGGCTAGATAAATGCAAAATTCGGCTTTGCGATTAAGGACAGTGTAAAAAATAACTAAAATAAATAAACCTTTCTCCATGTAGTTGCGAGGAGCCCATGGTGGATCCTCCTCGGCATACGGGTCGCTGTACTCCACCACTGCCGACTCTTCGTCCTCCTCGCCCTCCTCATCCTCGTAGTCCTCAGGTGGAGGCGGGGGCGGAGCAGAGTCCACAAACGCCAGCTCTTCCACGGGGGGCGGAGGAGGAGGTGCGTCTGAGACTGAAGCGCAGACAAAGGAAAGCGGACGGTTAGAGACAACGCTGGAGCAGGCAGGACGACTGGAATCAGAAGGCTGTAAAACCACTAACAAACCTGTTCAACAAGAAAATCTTTTATTTAACGCTTAAGAAGACATGCAGTTTAAACTGCACACTTACTGGTCTCCTGAACCCGAGCCACAAAGCCCATCAGAGGCAGCTGGGGTGTGATCTGTAATACGGAGGGAGGAGGTGGGGCCATGGGGGCTACTGGAGATAATGTGATGTGTGAGAGAAGAAAAAGAAATTTAGGCAATGACTCGTTCTGGATCACAGAAACCACATTTAGGATTAAAAAAGCCCACCTTGGTTCTGGTAGTGTGGTCCTCCATTCAGCTGGGTCTGGCTCATGTTTGCGTCAGGGTTCTGAGGTACGTTGCTCGGCTGATTAGTTACTGAAGACGGCCTGCGATACGGCAGAGACCCGCCTACTGAGGGTGTGGTCTGTCGCGCCATTGGTCGGTTCATGCTGTAAAACTGAGGCCCGTTTCCTTGAGGACAGAATATGGGAATACTCGAAATCAAACACGTGGTTTTGACAGTGTGAAGCTTTCAGGCTAACGTCATTAGTTCTGAAATCTATGAACTCCTCGCATACTTGCTTTAAATGACGTTATTTTGGGTATTATTTCTATAAATAAATACATTTATTGATCTATGATCTATATATCTACCTATTCATCTACACTACGTGGCCAAAAGTATGTGGACACCTGAGCATCAACTCCAATATATGGACCGTTCCTAAACTGTTGCCATGAAATAAACATGACAGTGTATAAAACAAGCTCCGTGAAGACATGTTGGAGTGGAAGAACTCAAGTGTCCTGCACTGAGCTCGGACCTGGAGCACAGACTGCACCCCGGACCCTCCTCACCTGAATCTGGAACGAGATGTTCGACAAGCAACAAGTGTGATGGTCAGGGGTGCACATACTTTTACTTACCGAATGTGTTCATTTTTCACATTCACTTGGCCATCTACGTATCTATCGACATATCTATGCCTCTATACATATACACATCTATCCATTTGTCTATATAGATGTATAAATGCATAAATATGTAGCTGGATCTATCTATCTATCTATCTATCTATATCTATATATATATATATATATACATATATATCCGTCCAAGTTGAACCCTGACGTGTACAGAAATATATCCATAGCGTTAGCTTTCAGCTTGTGTGGGCAACTAAAGAGCGCGAACTCTAGACGTCTAACAAGTTTTGGTTGATTGAATGTGTCTGAGATAAATGGAAAATGCTGAAGAATAAAAATAAATGGTCAGACTATTCATTTAAACCCACTCTGCTTGGACAGTGTCAGATATGCTTGAAGGTTCTGGAAAAAAAAAACGGACACAACACCGACAATCCATGAAGGACATACATGACTCTCTGGAGCAGGAAATAATAACGATCAGAACGGATGCAGAAGTGAAATGAGACAGAGGAAAAAAAAAAAAAGGACAAAGGAAGTGGAACCCGACTCCAGCCATGCCTTGGACATGAACGATATAAAATGGAGGGAGAGCGTACACACTCCGAATGAAGATGTGGCACAGGAACACTGGCGATTTGGTTAGAAGCGACAACTCACCTTGCGGAGTCACCACGGTGCCGGTGGTGGGGGGAAGTTGTGGGGGAGGAGGGATCTCAGGGGGAGCAGGAGGGGCAGGAGGAGGTGTGGGTTCAGGGGTAGGAGGAGGAGGAGGTGCTGGGGGAGCTGGGATAGATACACTGGAAGGGGGCTTGGGGGGGTTCGGGGGTGTGGAGGCAGTACCTGCTACAGGACAGGCCGCAGAGCGAGGGAGCAGAGCAGAGGAAGAGAGGAAGAACGGAGAGATCGGGAGCAGAGAGCACAAAACGTATAAGGTGGTAAGAAACACAGGGAGAAAGAAATAGCTGCTAGTAGTAGGGCAAGATCACGTGTCAGTCATAAGAGACAACGATTACAGCGACGTATTTATACGTGCTTCAAATTCAAACGTCATTCATTCATCTTCTGTAAGTGCTTCTTCCTGGTCCGATCTGGATCTCTGGCCGTGAAGCAGGAATAACACCATCATGCGCGCGCGCACACACACTCATTTATACCCTAGGGCGTTCTTAGGGTGCTTACACACCTACTGACCCAAACACTACGTTAACGGAGCACAAACCTGGGAAAACAGAGGGAGGGGCCGGCGTCGGCACAGCAATAGGTACGCCCACACTGCCACTTCCACTGTTCTCTCTGCTACTGCTGCGACTGCTTGGGTGACTTCCCCCGCTACTGCCACTGCTGAAATCGGAAAGAGAGGAAACAAAAGGGAAAAACGAGATTTTGAAATGTCCACCTTTACTCAATCCAGCATCGGGGAGAGAAAAAGAAAGAAAAAAAAAAAACAGGTTAAACTGGGCTAAAACGTTCAATCAATAACACTTTAGTTTTTTTTTGGAAGGTGACCTTCAGCAGGACGGCTGTGGCTATAAATGTTATTCAGTCCGGAACGATCAATTAAGCTTTGTAAGGGAAAGCCACAGAAAAGAAATAGAACACGTTAAAAGGGATTAAAATAGCACCGTGCACCAGGACATGATTCACTGATCACGTTACAGCCCGGAAACTTGAGTTACTGCATTTTATTCTACATTTATCCATTTTTTTCCCCAACGAGGTCATGTAGTAACATGCTGCAGGGAGCGGTGTGATATATCATCTCGCTCTTCCCTTACGTCCTTTCAGATTCAGCCCTTAAGGAGTAAGTGTTCGGCTCAAAGAGATATAGAGGAAAAATACGCTGAAAGAGAAACAGAAGGAGTCAGAGGAGAACAAGGGCGGGGGGGGGGAAAGAGAGGGAGAGAGAGAGAGACAGAGAGAGAGAGAGAGGAGATAAAGAGAGGGACAAGATTGGAAGAGAGAGAGAGAGAGAGAGAGAGAGAGAGAGAAAGGAGGATAGAGAGAGAGATTGGAAGAGAGAGAGAGATAGAGAGACAGATTGAAAGAGAGAGAGAGAGAGAGAGAGAGAGAGAGAGAGAGAGAGAGAGAGAGAGAGATCTTCTTAAAACATGTCACGGCTGTTTGAAAGGTCAGAGGATGAGAAAGCAAAAAGCCGAAGAGTGAAAGAAGGAAAGAATAAGTTAGTTATTTTCACCAAGATGCACTAACAGAGACGAGAGACAAAAAGACAGACAGGTTAACAACACAGAGAGAGAGAGATGCGGAGAGAGAGAGATATAGAGAGAGAGAGGATGAATAAGTAAGGGATAACGGTCGTTCAGATATAATATCACCTCTGCGAGTACTAAGTGTGTGTTGTTGTTGTTGTTGTGTGTACCTGTACGTGCGTGTCCTCTGATTAACGGATGCGGTGCATGCCGGGCTCTGGAAGGGCGGAGCTGTGTTGCGGGTCGGGCTCGGCACATAGTCGTTAGGAACAACGGGGGGACGCACAGGTTCAAGCGTCCTGTAGGGGGAGTGGCGCCTGCCGGGGGGCGGGGCCACAGTTTAACATCTCTTGATGGCAATAATAATAATAATGACCCCCCCCAATGACATCTGATCATTCGTAACTCTGACTGACAGCTGTGTTACCACGGTGACAGTGTGAAGGAGCAGGGTATGAGGAACAGGATCATACAGTAAAAGAGGTGCGACAGGAACAAAACATCAGCATTAAGCAACACGAGTACATAAAATACACCACAATCTGAACAGATCACAGTTTTACACTTGGCGTTCCGGTGCGGCCTGTCAGGGAAGAAAAGCGCACAGGTTTAGAGGGAAGAGAACACAAAACGAGTCCCCGGGTCCACAAGTAAAAGAGAATAAGAGCTTAGTGAGTGAGAACTTTCAGGACCACCTGGACGGAAGCTTAAAAATAATAATAATAATAATAATAATAATAATAATAATAATGAAAATCCAGAACCTAAACAGGAAATCGTGGACGTGCGTGCTGATGTTTACGTGATTGATTTGTTCAGAGGGCTTTGGGAAAAGTGTTTCAGCTCAGTGACACCTGGGAATGTGTGGCATCGTGGCGTCGTTGTAGAAGTGAATTTCGAATCAGAATCAATCTCTTAATAAGCAAAAACAAACCCCTTATCAATTCTCTAATTATCCCTATACAAGAAATGTCTGAGTGGGCGTGGCCTAATATTCTAAAGAGCACAAGTGATTGACAAGTATCATCTCAAGTGGAGTCAGAAGTCAGCGCATGTCCTCTTCATCAGGGTAACATGAACATAGACTTCAACACAGACACGCGCGCGCGCACACACACACACACACATACCCGATGGTGCCCTTCCCTGGGCCTGGAGGGCTGGGCGGTTTCTGCGTAGGGGCACCTGTGCGTGGAATCGTGCCATCCTTCATGTTCTGGGCGTTAACCTGTAAAATTCAAACATCAAGGTGTGGCTTAGACGGTCCTCAGTCATACAACAAACACACACACACACACACACACACACACACACACACACACATATATATATATATATATATATATACACACACACACACACAAAGAGATACCTGAACGACGTCTTACCTTGAACCTTAACAACCACTACATTGTTACGAAGCAACAGAGAGAAAAGACACAGAGTGTTAAGAGTGCACAGGATTAGATAAACACACGGGCAGCGGTTAGAGAAGCTTTAAAGAAAAACGTTATTGCGATTTAACGGAAGATTCCAAGCCGGCGTACAGTACCTTCACGCCGTGTCCTACGTCGTCCAGCAGGCTGTAGTCGACGGGCTTGCGGATGTAGCGCACAGGCCTCTCGGGATTGGCCGGGGCGATGATCTTGTGTGTGCGGGAGGTATTCTTATTGGTAGTGAGGATGCCGATCTCACGCCTGGCCACCTTCTCTTTGTGAATGTCCACCGTCTGGGGAACGAGAAAAACATTGTTAATCAAGAAGAAATTAATCGATTATCAGCAATAAAATATATATAGAGAGAGCGCTGACTTTTCCATGGTGCCATTACTTTTGTCTTAACTGAGTCAAAGACTTAATTAATTCGTAGATTTGTTTATGGAAGAAATACAAATCGCAGTTAAAATCGAAATCAACAATCGATACGTCTTTTCGTATGAAACTTGATAGTGTGTGTGTACCTGTGAGATGTGGTTGATGGAGGACTCCATGCGGCGTAGCTGAGACGCCTGGATGTCGAGCATCTGCAGCACATTGTTGGCGAGTGTGTTGATCAGGTAGGCGACGCTGGCCAGGGACTGAGTAGTGTAGCTTTTGGTCTCCTCTAACGCTCTCACCTTATCGGGAGACTGCAGAGAGAGAGAACGAGGAGGAGGAGGAGGAGGAAGAGAAAGAGAAAAGATTAATGCCCAAGCTTTAATTAATGACACCCTCTAACGACAGGACGCCAAAGTCAGGACAGCTACGTTCTGAACAGGATTTTACACAAAAACAAAAAGAGATTGAAAACCTTTTCACATTTTTTTTTCTCTTCTAAACAGGAAGTCTAACTCCTGGCATGTGTTGCACTTCTAATCCAACAAAAGTCTCTCCTGCTCTCTCTCTCTTTTCTTTCTCTCCCTCCCTCCCACCCACCCACACACACACACACACACACACACACTCACAAATTTATGACTGATCTCTGATTAACAGAACAACCATAAACACTTTAAATCAGAGAGCAGTCACCCAAACCCACGCTAAGGTGCCGCCTTATTGGTCGCCTTAAACCATCGATCATTTTGCGCCAGTGTAACCATGGCAACGCTGTCACTTAGAGGAACAGCGGACGATAGATGGGTGCACGTATGCGTGCGTGCGTGTGTGTGTGTGTGAGGAAATGTGGGCGAGTGGACAGCGAACAGTGCAATCTGTCGTGTTTTTTTTTATTTATTAACAGACACAAATAACTCCTCATTACATAACCTCTTTAAAGTCTGATCATCTGAACGAACCAGACGTACAGTTCTGTACATCCGTCCGCTTTTCTTGGTGGTGACGTGAGACTTTCGAACATAAAAACGACGGACGTGCGTAGACACGTTACGGAGCTGAATCTGTTGCACACAAATCTGAATTACAGATGTTTAAAAATAGATGGCTTTTAAAAAAAAAAAAAAAAAAAAAAAAAAATGGAACGCTGGCGTTTAAATAAACTGCGTCTCTCACGAGATCAGGAACGGATTCACAGTTTCCCCCTTGCTCTCATATTTATTTTTGCCTGCTCCGACCTGCCGTGAAAACATACTGGACTTTCCGAACCAGCTCATAAATTTCTCCTTTGTCCACGGCTGACACACGGATCCGTTCCTTCACACAAACACACACTAACGGCTTCCTGAAACTTAACACTGCGACACTAATTACCGAGTCGTACTGACTCGGGCTTTTCATTACGCCTGGGGGGGGGGGCACAAAAAAAAACATGTTAACCCATACTTGGAGAAAATCGATGAGGCGAAGAGGACGTGAAATGAAAACGAAGCTGTAACTGAAGAGCACACAGAGACACAGATCATCTCCAGAGCGAAACAGACATGATTATTTTTTTTATTCAGTTATTTATCCAGGTGTGTGTACGTGTTTCTTGCTGCTACAGTAATGAAAACATAGTCATTAAGAGGAGAAAACGATCTGTGATGCTTTTGAGAATTTGGGTCCTGGAGGAATCTCACAGCACTAGAGTGATCTAGTCAAATGAAAATTAGGCTACACACACACACACACACACACACCTAGCAAAAATTATGCTAATAGAGCCAGACGAGGTATAAAGATGCTTTGCATAACCAGTCTGTCGTGTTCAAAGTGACAGAGCAAAGCACTTGCTTTTTGCTTTTTAATCACCAATGCTCGCTATTGATTCCGTTTCATCGGAACATAGTGTTGATTAATTTTCTACAACAGCATGTCCGAGAGTCGCTCCGGCTCCAATTCGAACCGCAGGTTTACCCCGACGGGCTCATTCTAACGACAAATACCAATGCTGGTATCAGACGACATTAGGCGTTAACGATTCACCCAGTTCACGAATCGATTCATAACTCAATTTTTCACACAATAGATTGGAAAAAAAAGAGACTTTATAACCAATAATAATAATAATAATATGGATCATTTATGTTCCGTTTCTTTATCAAATTAAATATTTTTTTATACACTTTTGTTTTTGTTTCATTTCCTTTACACATTTTTCCTTACTTACTCACAAACATTTGTAAAAAGATAGGAGTTAAATAAATAATAAACTTGCTAAACTGTACTAAAATTTTCCTGGAAAAAAAAAAAATGTAAAAAGCTTAAATATAAAAGAGCTCCCCGTGTTTTTTTTTGTGTGTCTTTTTACTTCTCTGATTTCTTGCCCAATCTTAGCGCGTCTACAGATCTTATTAGATCTGTATTTCCTCGCTACATCGATACACGTATTCCCACTGTTGAACGATATCATGCCCTCTGCTGTCTAAATGACGCAATTACAACTAACAGAAACGAATTAAAACTAAAAGAGGTTCGTTTTTATTTCCACTGATTCATCCCCGTCGTCATAAATCGGGTGTCTGTGATTTATCGATCCTCGATATATTGTTACATGACCAGACCACGTGGATTCAGAATGATTTTTTTTTCTCTCAGATCTCCAGCATCAGGCCTGAACACCAACGTTAGGAATGACGAACAGCTCTTATAGAACAGTGACGATAACACCCGGACGATCAGCTGCGATTTCTCGCCTGGTTCGGAAACTCTGACGTCGACTACGACGTCCTTCTGTAGACGTGACTGATCGCTTCTTGACCCTTCTGCCCCGAAAGGAATTGAAGCAGGAACTTGTAGTCTTGTCTCCCTAAAAAATTTACAGCACTACTTTGGATTGTCTAATCTGTAGGACATCGTGTGGTCTGATCCCGATATTAGACGTGGACTTTAAAAGTAAAGGCGTCTCTGGTCTTCGTTTTCTCTCTCTCTCTCGGAGAAAAAAGCTGGAGCTGTTTTCCACCACAGGAAAGTCTTCAAAAACAGAAGAGTTCACATGGGGGGGAGGGTGACCCTGTGACGTCATCGCGGGACACGACCTCGGACCTCTCACAGGAATAACCAAAAAAAAAATAAAAAATAGCATCAACCGACATGTTAGCTCCAGAAAAACCCTAAACCATTTAAACACAGACATTTCTGTAAAAAATATATATATATAATTTGGAAAAATAAATATGGATAATTTATATATTTACCTAACGGGCTAGGCAGACACGCAGGATTAGGAGCTAAATGCTACAACAACAAACATTCCTGCTTTAATTCAACGAATAAATAAAGCGTCTCGTTTATATATAATATACAATACAGGTTTATATTAGCAATAATAAAAATAATAATAATAATTAGCATTTCGTTGTGTAATGCAACATAGCCATGCTAGCGCCGAGGTAGCCTAGCCTAGCCTAGCGGCGGCTGTTTGCATCATTCCATAGCAGTCAACGGCACCCAATGGCTGCGTCCCAAACAGCAGCCTACAGTGTTGCACTGCGCACTCCGCGTGACCTCTAAAGCCATTACGTCATGCCCTATGTAGCGCACTCGTCTAAGGCAGTGAGAAAGCCATTTGGGATACGGCCATGATTCCGATCCTTTCCGAAGCAATTTACTACACCGGAGGTTTTCCTCATAAACTGAGATTCGGCGATTACCTGAATGTAATTGCTCTCGCAGTATTCCGCGACTCGCTCTAAATTCGCGTAGCTGTCCAGTAAAGCTCCCCTGCCCGCAGGAATCTCCTCTTCCAAAAGCATTTGTAACTCCGCCATCTTCACATCTTTCACTAGCTGCCTGTCACACAATTCCCGATCTGCGGCCCCTGGGATTTCGGGAGAGTACTGCGCATGCGCCGTGTGGAGTTGTACGCATGCGCAGTGCGTTCCTGTGCTCAAATCACATTATTGTTTGTTTGTTTGTTTTTGTTTATAGATGGACAATTTTACACTAATTACATGAAACAGAATGGTTAAAAAAAAGTTTTTTGTTTTTTTTTAATTTCCCCAAAGGGTCTATGAAGATTCAATGTATAACAAATAAGAAATACTATTATTTATGATCTACTAACAGTTCATAAGTTATAAATTTGTAATAAACATGTAATGCACACATGTAATGTATATTCTTGTAATCTTGTAGTGTTTTTTTTTTTAATGTTCGGAGCAAATGTAATTTTTTGATCTAAAAAAAAATAATAAATCCTCAAGACAGCTACAGTTAAATGTTTTTTTTTTAAATATATAATTCCAAGAATGACACATATGATCAGGCATTAAGTAAACAAAACATCAACTGAAAAGTTTTAATATAAATAAATTGTAATATATATATATATATATATATAGTTATTACCTCATGTAAATGAATCCATGAATTTGTTTCCATTTACCCTAAGTAATTTTTTATAACATCCATTCCATAAATGTATTGAACATGATCATTTAGAGGGCTCATTTCCTGAAAATGTCTGTGTCTGCATGTTGCCCTGCGGCGGATTGGCGACCCACCCAGGGTGTAACCCCCACCTCTCGCCCGAAATTAGCTGGAGATTGGCGCCACGCCAGCTCCCCCCGCGACCCTGAACAGGATTAAGCGGAAGAGAATGGATGGATGGATGGATTTCCTGAAAACAGTTCCTAAACGACTAACAGGGTGGAAGGTAGTATGGTCGATTTTATTTATTTATACATATACATACATATATATGAAGAATTATTATAGAATTAAAGAACATTTACTTATTATTATTTACTTTTTTATGACTTGTAGAGGAGTAATTGATAATTGATAATTGGAGGAACGTGGTTGTCGAAAAAGCTAGAACTTCCTGCCACTTCCTGTTGAAACTCAATTTATCTGACATACTGTAGGTTGTTTGGAAGGAAACTTTACTTGTGTTTAAAACACTTGTATTTCCGATATATACTGTATATACGTAAGTGGGACACAGACACACACTGCTTGTGAGTTTATTTATTCCTCACCATTAATATCTTAAAATTATTTCACTCTCTTTATTACAAATGTGATAAAGAAATCGCCGTCATCTTCATTTTGTCTGAAGGGTGTGCAAATTTTTGCACCCATCCATGTACAAATACAGAATTCATTTGACTGTTAGACCTTGTACCAAAAAAGATTTTTTTTTCTCTTCTTTTGATTACTAAAATAACAGCAAATGAGATTAATGGAATGATTTGAACAGAAACACACTGCAGTTTATTTATCTAAAAGGAATCAGGTATGAAATGAATCACTTAAATGACTCTTTAGAACTTGGATCAACTAATACTTTATAAGGCATTAGAAATCATTCTCGTCCAGCAGTCATGCCTGATGTTATGAGTGACAAAATCGTCAAGACTCCAACGGCACGGCGGTACGTTTGACGTCCTGGAAAACTGATCTCCTTCAGGTGTCCTTTATGGGTGTGTGTGACACGCGGGAATCTGCCGAATCAGTTCCTCTTGCTCACTGTGATCCAGGTGTCATCTTTCGGCGTGGTCACGAGCTCGTACTTGGACTCCACTACTTGGCCTTTGAGGCTGTGTAGCCGCAGCCTGCGCACCAGCGAGCTCAGCAGCACCGCCGCCACTGTGTACGCAAACCTGAATGGGGAAGGAAAGATGGAATAAAGGAAAGTGTTTGTAATTGGGATATACTCGGCATTTCCAGCTAATATTTCCTCCTTTTACCTAAGCTCAGGGCAGGCCTGGTTTCCAGAAAAGCCCAACAGCGAGAAGCTCTTCATCACCTTCTCATCTGTAAATCGATCTGGATCGAACCTACACAGGGAGACACAAAATCACATACTTATCATCCACTGACACGGTCTCCTATATAAAAAAAAAAAGAAATTAAACAGATTTGTTCACATTGGTGCCGATTTCTGCCATAAATATCGTTAGGGTCAATTTGGATTTTCCTCAGTAGCCGAGAGTTTCTGTGAATCCAATGCAGAGCTACTCCTAAACAACACAAATGAACACAAAGAAATGACACCAGTTTGCCTTTTGGTGTGGTTGAGTGTAAAAATGGGGTTTAATTCTCACTGAAAGAATTTTCTACAACACACATCAGAACAAATTAAGGATGTAAGATTCGTCAGCTTGGATCAGAGCACCGGCATAAAAGTTGGCACGACTGATCCGTGCACTGGACACAAATTCGGGATGAACTCGGGATCGTTTCTAACATCTTCACATCAGAAAAATCAGGTTTATTAATATAGAATTATTAACATAGGCCCCTTGCTTTTATTATTTACAATAATCTTTGACCAACACTTTTATATTTAGCTTGCTTCCTCATCTCTAAACTCTGCTGTTTCTCCAGCACGCCCTCTCATCTCCTTGTCTGTTGCCAATTCTCAGCCAAGTCTCGCGCGAGTAATAGACTTATTGTCATGGAGGAGGAAGAGCTTCTGTACTGACTGCATGGCGTCATATTCTTTTATCTAATATCTTCTCACATTCTGTTGAATCAAGTCATGTCGAATTGCACTACACGACTGAATCGCATCATATCGCATTAGGAGCTGCTTCATATGCATCTTTAAAGGATCAGATCATCGGCAGTGCATCATGATGTGTATCGCGTCGGACTCGCGATGGAGACGCACATCATGCGCGCAAACAAATGACATCACAACATCCATCCATCCATCGCTTAATCCTGTTCAGGGTCGTGGGGGGAGCCGGCGCCAATATCCAGCTAACTTCGGGCGAGAGGCGGGGGTTACA
>JAOVYU010000015.1:5865595-5877727 GCA_025674565.1 Synodontis membranacea | reverse complement strand
ACACACACACACACACACGCACACACGCACATTTATGCACAGCCACGCAAAGACAATGTCCCTGTGGATGTTGTTAGGTAAGCTTATCAGCAAAAAAAATAAAAAAATAAAAAATCAGCAGTGCCTGATAATACCGAGCCAGACATACAGTATATATAAATATCTCCGTCCCTCTAACTCTTCATCTCTATCACCGTCTCACTGACTCCCTCTCTGTCGCTCTCCTTTTCTGTCTCTGCTCTCTATTCTTCTCCGGTCTCATTTCCTCTGGGATGATAATTAAATCCTTCAGTCAAATGATAACGTAGTATTAAATCGGAAATGATAGACAGCGAGGACTCAGAGGTGTTGATTAGTGTTTATAATGCTTTCGTTGTGAGTCATCTCTCTCTCTCTCTCTCTCTCTCTCTCTCTCTCTGTCTCTGTAGCTGGGAGAGTTGGATGGTGTGGAAACTCCCCAACCCCAGTGGTTTCACACTCTACAGGTGCGCAGGCTCCGAGCGCAGAGAGGACGCAGCAACAGCGACCCACTGGGCGGCAAGAACTTTCAGCCAGAGTTTCAATGGGTCAGCATACACACACATATACACACACACACACACATACACACACATACTCACATACTCACAGTCTTCCCAATCACGTATGCATATGAATTTCTGAATATTTCTAACACATTTTCTGGTATAATATGCATATTTTGCACGCACAGAACACAGGCCTGCAGTTCGGAACGGCAAATTCCTACCTGAACCTGGAGAAACTGGGAGAGGGTGCATACGCTACAGTGTACAAAGGGATAAGCAGGTTAGAACCGCATACACACAAACACTTAAGGAAGGAGTCTCCAGTGTCATCGCTTTGGAACAGACTCTTGAACATCTTGATAAAAATGTTACGATCTTTAATGATCTGTGTGGGACTTGGGATGCCATTCGGCTTCGTGCTGATGGTGGTGCCAACGGGATTTATTCTGCATTCGACTCGGCCTGGAAGTGGGACGTTCCGAGCTCGGTGCTTTCAGGCTCTGTGCGGTTGAGCTACAGAATAAATGCCTCGGTGGAGGTGAATGCTTAATGAAAGCGAAGGTTCATGATGGATTTACTTTCGCAAAATAGAACAGCTGTCATAGTTAGTATATTAGATTGGACCACCTGATGTGTCCAAGTCAATTGAGCTAAAGTAGACAAGCAGTGTGTTATTTACAGGTGAAGGCGTGAGCGGGCATTTTGATACGCCGTCGTGGCCGAGGACACCTTCAGAACTTTCCGAGTAGGAAATTCCGCTTTCGTCGCTTTTGAGTGTTGCAGCAGCGCTTTAATAATTTAGTCCGTCAGACTCTCTCCTTTTCCTCTTCATCATTCAGTCCCTTACACGGCCCCATTGCTAATCAAGCAAACTATTTGAAGTTTTGAACAATCTCAGAAATCTGTCCTGATTGACGCTCTATTTTTAATAAAAAAAAATTTGGCTCAGCTCCATGTAATCCTATATATTGCTTATGGAGCAGTGAAGCTATGTTAGCCTGCGGCGGGAAATGTGCCTGTGTTGAGTGACGTGTTAATGGCCTGGGCGAGCGAGGCAGACGGCAGGAGGTGAGGAGCCGAAGAGGTCCAGAAGACAGCTGGTCAGAACAAGCTCGGTGACATCTGTGTTGGTCCAACTTGGATTTCTCAGAATTCCTTCAGGAACACAAACATCTCCTGCACAGTTCCACATCCGAGTGTGTGTGTGTGTGTGTGTTTTACCAGGAAATCTGTCACTGCATAGTATTCAAATGAGGTGCTTTTGCATCCTGAAGTAAGAGTTGCGAATTTCCAGCAAACCTGTTCTCCCTCTTTGTCCGGTCGAGCGAGGAGCAAGTTACGTCAGTGACCAAAATAGCACAATACAGCACCCGCAGAATAGACTGCTATTGTTCAGGCTCCAGAAAATCCACTCAAGGTGTGAACTTGGTGTGGAAACAGAAAGCTGTAAAAAAAAAAAAAAAAAAAAAGAAGAAGAAGAATAATAAAAAACCCACGCCACTAAATTAGAAGCGCAGTAGTGATGCAGTTGCCCTCTGCTGGCTGGCTGACAAACTGATCGAGTTGTTTTTCCTTTATATGAACTAAAAGTGATTTACCATCACAGTGAGTGACATCTGGGCTTGCAGAATTGCTTCCCTTTGTGCAAAGACAGGATGTAATTATCTCTGCTAATGTGGACTGTTCCCTCAACAAGAAGATTGAATTATGGATGCTTAACATCTAACTAGACATGACACAATACACTAGAGCCAGACACGATACGAGACACATCCCAATATACAGCAGGTCTCACGAGACGATATCGACGCAAATAAAATACAAAACTGTAGTTTGCAATGACAAAAAAAAACTCTGCAAGTACAATACGCTGTATTGTTATTTGAATCTTTTCCATGTCGTAAATGGATTCCATTGCAACGTTATTAATAAAGAAAGACTGTTTGAGGAAAACGGTCGTGATTTTATTTTGTCATTATTTTTTCATCGGTATTATTTGTGACAAACGCCTTGTGTTTGACACGTGTCATAACAGTGGCTATAAATGATCTGCCACTTCTGGAAAAGTTTCCAAATTGAACGAAATTACAAATTACAGACTGTTAAAGAGGCGACGGGGTGCACATACTTTTGCACTCTGCAAAAAGACTCATCACGTTAACAGGAACTTGCTAAAACATTACTTAAAACATTACTATAAATAGAAAAAAAAAGTATGACACGTCATTCTTTAGTTAAAAAAAATTGTTTAATTATTGACACGTTGTTGTGCAATAAGAAGAATAAAAATCGTTGGTACATTCTGTTATTGGAAAATAATCAACTTGTATCCTTGTAAAAAAAATCAAAAAGAGCTATTAATAGTAACTCTTCGTGCCTTGGCCACATCACACCCCACCTTTGATTATCTTCCTCTAAGACCACATCCTCAACTGTCTTATTCTTTACTTAAATGCTAAGTGCATTATATGTTGTTTGTACGAGGATAAACGGGCACCTGGTGGCGCTGAAGGTGATCCGGATGAAAACAGAGGAAGGCGTTCCGTTCACTGCAATCAGGGAGGGTAAGAAAACGCTTACCACTTATCAGTCAGTTCTCCTCGGCTGCCTCTTGTCCGTCTAACGCTGGCTTCGAATTGTGTACATCCGCAAGAGTACGTTTGTGTTTTCTTTCCGCAGCCTCTCTGTTAAAAGGCCTTAAACACGCCAACATCGTCCTGCTCCATGACATCATCCATACACGCGAGTCCCTCACCTTCGTCTTCGAGTACGTGGTGAGTGCAAACCGCTGGCGTGTCCTCCGTCTTCTTAAAGTTCTCGCTTCTCCAAAGATCCATCGACGACAAAAAAACCCCTTCAGCTAAACATTATAATAAATGTCCATATTTATCATATAGTAGATGGGGTTTTTTTTTAAATCATCTTTATATGTCTTACCTCCTCAGCAAACAGATTTGGCTCAGTATATGATCCAGCATCCAGGAGGACTTCACCCGTGGAACGCTCGCGTAAGGAGATCATTTGGCTTCGTGTTGCTTCAGTTCAAAGCAAAGGCAAATGAAAGGAAATGATAGGAATGGAAATACACCTCTGTCTCTCTCTCTCTCTCTGACAGATCTTCATGTTCCAGCTGCTGCGAGGTTTATCGTACATCCACAGCAGGAGGATTCTGCATCGGGATCTTAAACCTCAGAACCTGCTCATCAGCTACCTGGGCGAGCTCAAACTGGCCGACTTTGGTGGGTTTCTGAAGCGCGTTAAAATCCAATCGTGTTTTGTTTATCTCCGGTAACACTTTATCGGAAGGGATACCTGTGCATCTGCTCGTTCAAGAAATCATCCAGTCACGTGGCTCAAATGCAACGCAGAAAATCGTGCAGCTACGGGTCAAGAGCTCCGGTCATCATCATATGTTCACGTCAAACTTTGCAACGAGGAAAGATATGTGATTTATACGCAACAGTCTCCAGACAGAAGTTTAAACAGAATGGTGCAAAAAAAAAAAAAAAAAACATCCAGTGAGGGGCAAAAAGGTCTTGCTGACTCACATTGATTTGAGCAAACAGGAAGGCTACTGTAAGTCAAATAATCACTCTTTACAACCATGGTGAGCAGAAAAGCATCAGAAGATCACATCAGGTTACGCTCCAGCCGAGCCGATATCAGGAACCAGAGGCCACACGTTGGCACAGGATCACCCAAACATTTTTTTAACCAAAGCTCTCGACCTGCATCTGCACGATTTTACATGTTGTACTGCTGCCACACTATGGAACAATTTAGAGTAAACGTGTGTGTGTGTGTGTGTGTGTGTGTGTGTGTGTGGGTGTGTGTGTTCGGTTGCATTCAATAAAAGGTTTACTTCGTTTTCTTTCCCCGTAACCTTTCTAATCCCTAGTATTGCAATCCCTAAGGTCTGGCCAGGTCCAAGTCGATCCCGTGCCAGACGTACTCGGCGGAAGTCGTGACCCTGTGGTACAGACCGCCTGATGTTCTCCTGGGTTCCACGGATTACTCCACAGCACTGGATATCTGGTGAGAAGGTCTAACACACGCTGCCTGAATGCAAGTTACGTCTGAATGCAAGACTTTGAAATCACAGCAGCGTCTCCGTGTGTCCGCAGGGGCGCAGGATGCATTTTTATCGAGATGCTACAGGGGGTGCCGGCGTTCCCCGGCGTGGCTGATGTTTTCGAGCAGTTGGTGAAAATCTGGAGAGTAAGTGCACGTTTGGGGTATTTGCCTGAGAGTTAAAAAAAAAAGACAAAACATTGGCAGGAAAAAAAAAAACAATTCATATCATTATTAAAGGAATACTCTAGATTTTTTCACTACTAATCTACAGAAAATCTTTTTCTCAGTCGCATATAATGGAGGTCTAAGGGCAGTTGTTGGGCGAGGCAAAAACATATTTTTATACACATACTGTACATTTGCAGAAATTCTACATCTCTGAATCTGTATTGTCAGCTAAGTGACGATTCAGAGACGATTTCTAAATCTCTGGGGGTTTTTTTGTTTTTTTTTAAATCGTCGTAGCTCTTCTTGCTTCCTAATTTTTTTATAACGTCTTACCTTTTTATAATTCTTTATTTCCTACCTTCATATATTATAGTTTTTAAATTTTCCTTCAATTTTTTTTATTGCAATGTTATTTGTAATTGCATTTGTTTCTTATTTTGTTTCTTGATCTTTACATTTAAAAAAAAAAAAAATTATCCTATGTATTTATATTCCTATTCTTTTATACCTTACAGTTTTCATTTTATTTGAATATTGTTTCTTGTATACCTTTTCTTCTACTTTTTTTTTTCCATCACGGCCATCTGGCTTAAAAAAAGTTATACTAAAAGACATTGTTATATTATTTAAAAAAAAAAAAAAAAAAAAAACTCAGTTTGTGTGTTTGGGGAAACTCATGATTAAATAAAGAGCCTTGATTATTTTTTTTTTCTTTTTATTATTATTATTATTTATTTATTTATTTATTTATTTATTTTTTACATATTTTAGAATGCAACACTGGTTTTCCTGCAGCTACAGCGAGATTTTTCAGAAAGATGAAACCGTGATGTGCTGAACTATTATCTCGCTGCAATTCTGGATCATTGAAATGCACTTCTTCCTGAATTCTGACCTCGTACCGGAGGATATCATTTTGCAACCAAATGCCACCTAACCTTTCTTTATAACTGCCTTTCATACCTGAACAGGTACTCTATGCTGATCCTGACTTTACTGGTTCGACATGAAGAACTAGCAGCATTAGTATGCAAATGCAGGCTGTATTGGAAAAGGACAAGAGAGCCCCGGTTACATATTTTTCAGGTCATAACTTGTAATTTTCTGACCTCCGACTAGGAAAAAGCAAAGAAAATACTCCGCAACGCAGGACTCAGGAAAAAAGCACACAGGGGCATTCGCTTGGTAAATCTATAACCCTGACTGTACAGGTCATACTGTACATCGCTCTTTACAGTTAGACAGCTAGCTTGTTTTTTGTTTTCCCAACTTTGTATCTCAGAGGTCAAAACCGACGCAATCCTGAGTTCCGACCTCACGTTGATTTGCATGAACTCTTAACTGGCTCAACATTTGCCCTTAGACTTACTTAATATGTGCCATTTGAGTCAGCGGGTATTTGTTCTTCTTTTAGGTACAGAGGAACTACAGCTATAACGTACACTGCAGATGTGGAAAACACACCCGAGTGTCCCTTTAATAACAGACATGAACGGTGGATATGATATTTGTAGAATGCCGCCGGCCTCGCGTGAGAGCTGTGTCTAATCTCCTGTTTTCCTGTTCATTTCCTTTCTTGTTGTCCTCCCCTCTTTCCCTACACGTCGTCGCTCGATTCGCTGTCTAGGTTCTCGGCGTGCCCACGGAGGAGAGCTGGCCGGGAGTGAGCGAGCTGCCAAACTATAAAGCGGGTGAGTGGGCACGTCCTGTTCCTCTCTCCGGCCCTCCAGCCTCATCCTGAAGTGTTAGCAAGGGTTAATAATAAGCTCATTTTTACGCTTTACTGCCTCACACCTTACACATTTGGTCATCTGAGTCAGCCATGCTTTAAACTTTGCGTGTGTGTGTGTGTGAGAGAGAGAGAGAGAGAGAGAGAGAGAGAGAGAGAGAGAGAGAGAGAGAGAGAGAGGGTTTGATGTAGATTGCCTATTACCACATTTCCTGTAATGATAAGTTACTGGTTTATATATTTAAAAGGTTTAACAATCCCACAATTCCAGTCTGTGTGTGTGTGTGTGTGTGTGTGTGTGTGTGTGTGTGTACTGTCTGCCATTCTCTTTTACCATTAAGCATATGCATTTGCCAGCACCGCTGCAGCAGAAAATTCACAGGTTGCCGTTGAAGCCTCTTCAGCTGACACACGTGTGTGTGATTGCATGCACGCTCGCTACAGGTGCTAAGCTAACACGTTACAACGTAACTTCACACCTCCGAGTCAGACACAAACGCACACATCTTCACACACTAGAAACAGGAAGGGGTGTGTGCCAGGGAGGTAGAGGTCTCCTACAAGCAGACATGAGTCAAAAATGCAGAGTGATGACACAGGTTTTGTGCCAGAACTTTGCTGTAGTGTGTGTGTGTGTGCAAGAGTGTGTGCGTGTTTCCTACCAGTGCATGAGGATAGTGCTATCGGTATTTTATGTATAAGGAAACATACACATCACGTCAACGTAGTTAATCCGCCAAGATGGTTACGTAACTTTGCTAAGTAGCGTATGCCTATAGACAGTAGCTCATACTGTAGCTATCGCTCTCACCTCAAAAACACATGGTTTAAGATGTATTATCATGATATTTTCAAACGTCTGGATGGTGATGTTATACACGTGTATGCAGACTTCCAGAACCCTGGACCCAAGGCAAGAAAAAAAAAAAAAAACATGGATGGGACAGCTAGCTTATCACGGGGCACCGCACAAACACTCAGAGGGAATTTAGAGTCTCAAATCTACCTACCAGCATGTTTTGGCAAGCGGGAGGAAACCGGAGAACCTGGAGAACGCCCATGCCTTGTGTTTTCTGTACTTGAATAATACAAAGCACAG
Source organism: Synodontis membranacea (assembly GCA_025674565.1). NCBI lineage: Eukaryota > Metazoa > Chordata > Actinopteri > Siluriformes > Mochokidae > Synodontis > Synodontis membranacea. The sequence goes on along the minus strand of JAOVYU010000015.1, from coordinate 5,870,130 downwards.
TGCATTAGAATTAATAGGCTTACACCTATTGTCTATTGATAAAACCAGAAGAACTGGCACCATTGTGTTGTGGGAACACATACTTCGAATCATGAGCTGTGAACATGGAAGTAATGCTGTGTGGCGTGTATGGCAGAGTCTCTCTTACTCTCTTTCTCTCTCTCTCTCTCTCTGTGTGTCTGAGTCAGGCTCAGGCACAAGGCCAGATTCGCAACCACAACCAGGTGTGCTATGAGGTGAACACAGCATAGCTTTGAGAGAGAGACAGACAGACAGACAGACAGACAGACAGACGGAGACAGACAGAGACAGAGAGACTGGGTGGCCGTCCACCTTGAGGAAAGGGATGCATGAGAGAGAATGTGTCCATGACACAGCCAAGCGTGTGGGTTCCAGGGCGTGCAAGGTCACGCTCGTCCCGGGAGGAGAAGGGGAATGAGGTTTTTAATCGAGGATGCCTGAGGTACAGGCCGCCGGTTTCAGCTTTCTCCAAACACTGAGAGAGCATTTTGTGTGTGTTCTTACAGAATGGTTCCTGCCCTGCAAACCCCAGCAATTCAGAGATGTCTGGAAAAGGTAATATCAGTTTAGCTTGCATGTGTGTGTGTGTGTGTGTGTGTGCGTGAGCGTGTGTGTGTGTGCATATCTGCGTTCGTTCCAAGAGGGAACAGAGGGGTTCTTTGTGTAGTCAGCACCCCCCAGCTGCAACTTCCCAAGCAAAGGCCTGACCCATACCTTCGCCTCTGTGTGTGTGTGTGTGTGTGTGTGTGCGTGTGCGTGTGCGTGTGTGTGTGGGCGTGTGTTGGCTCAGATTCGCCCAGTTACCCTATAAGACAGAGGACCTGGCGCAGCAGATGTTGACGATGATTCCCAAGGAAAGGATTTCAGCCCTGGATGCGTTACTCCATCCCTACTTCAGCGCTCTGCCAGCGCCTGTGATGCAGCTGCGAGACAGTGAGTGTTCCCTCACACCATTAAAGGAATACTCTGCCACTTTTCAAGATAATTTCTATCAATTACCAGGATCAGTAAACGCACCGCCTTTCCCCGTACTAAGAAAAGACGTAGCGTGTTGCCGTGAGGCAGGATGCAAGTGCGTTTATTCAGTTTTGGGCTTCGTTTTGGGCTTCGTTTTGGGCGCGAATTGCAGTCATGGTTTAATGCCGGGGGGGGTTGGGGGGTTGACGAGTGGTCATAAATAACCGAACATGAAACATGGTATGGGTTAACACATAAAGGTAATCGAGTAATATAAGAACATGGCTGGAGAACCAAAACCAAAACACGATGGAGACAAAACACAAAAGCAAGCGGCGCTGGGAAAGTCTGAAAATAAACATTACAATAAATAACTATTACGGTAATTAAAATCCACAGTGATGAAGGTCTCCATCAAAAACTTCACAAGGATCATATGGCATCCATCAAAAACAAATGCCTTGCCATTGATTCCAATCAGTTTTGTGTATTTAATTACACATTATATAGTCTAAAAAAAGTGCACATGCTTCGAACTGAACATATACTGACATATAAGCTAGACGAGCAAAGATTTTCGTGTCAGTGTCGGACCAGATGGATCAGAAACTAATCGCAGTAGTGAGCTAAAAATCTATAAGCGCAGCTGCTGGCGAGCTTCGGCTTGGGAAACACTCTGTGTGTGCGTATGGTTTGATAACAAAACACACACGTAATCACTTAAAAATCAACTTCCAGTCACGAACACCTACATGTTTATGCATGGAACATTAATAACCAATTAAAATAATAATAATAATAATACATCTGCCCTGAAATCCAGTGGAACGATCCATGCGCGAGCAGTCACACGTGAACCACAAATTCCTTCCTGATCTCCTCTCTGAAAGGATGACTATTCAGAGATGTTAGAGCTTAATTTACGTACGCATTTGACTGAACAACACAGCTGCCCTTTGGAGTAAACAGGTTTTCTCATCACAGGATGACGTGTTGAAATTCCGGTTTGTGGTAAGAAGTGTAGTAGTAGTAGTAGTGTGAGATCAGGTAAAAGTAAATAAATGAATAAATAAATTAATTAAATGATGTGTTATCAGTGAAATCTGATTCGTTTCTTTCTTCTCACGCGCCTTTCTGTCAGCCGTATCCATCTTCAAGGTGCCCGGGGTAAGGTTGGAGACGGAAGTGAGTGATATCTTCAGCCCCAACAGACGGATGAGATCCTGCCTCGTGCCCCAGGGGAAATGCTGGTGATAGGCTCCTGCTGGCCCCTTGTCGAGCGCGCAGGGCTTTTTTTTTTTCAGAAGAGGAGGAAAGGAAAAACAAACTCGTGGCAACGGAGGGTCGTCGTGGATTCCTCGTTGGCAAGAATAAAAGAACAATCCCGAGTGTTGCTTTTTAAGGGCATCGTCCATTTGCAGTGACCACGCAGTGCTCGGGGTCTTGGGAGGGCTAGATGGATGGATGGATGGATGGATGGATGGATGGTATGAAGAATGTGGAGTTCAGTAGGATGTACTTGGATTGCACTTTTGATATAGCATACACAGACACCAACATTGCAGTATTTTGAAGTCTGAAAAGCGTCTGACCAAAAGTCATTGAGAACAAATCCAAATAAAAAAAAAACGAAACCGGTGAAAATTCGAATTCACGGAAGGGGGGGCGGGGGGGCATGAAACGTGCACATATGTATCTGGTAGCAGTTACTTTCGCTTTTGCTCGGCGATCTTTGACAAAGCATCAGTCTCGCAAGCCATTAGAAAATGAGACGGCGAGGCTGCGGTGTCTTTGGTTGACAAAGCCGTTGAGGAACTGCCTCTTATTGACTATCAGTTCATTTGCCCGGTTGCTTCCTTGCAGCTTCTCAAAATCTCTGTCTTGTCCACCGACAAACACTAAGGTTTCTTGGTAGAAGTGTTATATGTGTAGCATGTGATTTATGTAGCTTTTGTAAATATTTCGCCAAGAGACCCGTTAAGGTGGAAAAAAAAAAAAAAAAAAAGTCGGCCAGAGAGGGGAGGAGGGGTTGGGGGGGGGGTAAAAATCTTTCACATATGCACGCTGACCCATGAGCGTCAAGGGAAATTGCAAATTGAAAGGTCATGGCCATATGGGAACAAGAGCTGGAGCTGATCCCAGAGAGAGAGAGAGAGAGAGAGAGAGAGAGAGAGAGAGAGAGAGAGCATGATGAACAATACTTTCCTGGAAGTCCTTCATTCTTCCAAATCCTTTCAGGTGATGTGTCTTGTTATTTTTTCATGGTCCTGTCTGACTGCTCCTTCAGTTTGACATCTTATTGTGCTTTTTTTTTTTAGCCTAAATGTAATCCAAACGAATATATATATATATATTTTACAGATCTTTGTACAGGGAAAACTCTGTGTCGAGTGGATTTCTTTAGCCCTGTTCTCCCGTTAATCAGGACTGTTTATTGGTACGCTGATTAAAACCCGGGAAAAGGACTGTAACGTAGGATCAGCTCACGTGCCATTCCAGCTGTTGGAGCAACATCTGTGCACGCTGACGACCCTGATCATCTGGGGCGTACAATGATTTCATATCCGTACAGGTGTGTAGCATGTGAGCAGAGCGCTGCCAGTGTCACAGATGTGTACGCATTACTCCAAATGCTTCATTCTGTTTGTGTTCAAATAAATATCTCTCTCTCTCAGATGATCATCTATTCCTTGATTTCCTCGAGGAAACGAGGCCCCGTTACAACACTCAAGGAGAAATATAAAAGCAGTACATTGTGAAATGTCACACGAGACTCTCACAGGTGTTGGGTTGCATACATTCCTGCAGGGTTTGCACGTATATACATATACACACACACACACACACACACAATACAAGCTTGTGCTTCTAATCAAGCCATTCTCCCATCGCTACTGTACGAGCCAAACGATGGCACTCCATCATACTCCAGCTCACCTGCACGTACAGTAAAACACGTCTCCCACCGATTCTCAAAACCAGCTGATCTCAGCGCAGACAAAAAAGCCCCGTGTGTTGAGTTTCCTCCCCGAGCCACAGTCAGCACGCTTTGATCAAATGATTCAAGGCTGTTAAAAAAAAAAAAAAAAAAAAAAAAGCAGTTACTCATAATTTTCTCCACATTTGCTTTGCTAGGTTTAATCCGTCTTGATGTGGTCTCGTAACCCGGTGTTCAGACATTTCAGACCATGGATGAATTTGAATTTTACATCAACCTACAAGGTCGCAGGATTGAACGTGTTTAATGTGTGTGCTGTCTGGGCTTTTTTTTTTTTGTTTTTTTTTTTTTTTAGAGAATAAGTGAAATGAATATACTGTACGGTATTTTATATATACAAATTAAAGTGGCTGGCTCACCCTAACCACCAGAATCCAATTTGCTTTTGGTTTTTGTTTTGAAAGCACGTGGGCCGCTACCTGTTAGCTCATCTAAGTGTCTAAGTATATATATATATATATATATACAGTACATATACACACGATTGGGGACTCTAAATTGGCCGTAGGTGTGAATGCGAGTGTGAGTGGCTGTCTGTGTCTGCGTGTCGCCCTGCGGC
>JAOVYU010000015.1:5845456-5856215 GCA_025674565.1 Synodontis membranacea | reverse complement strand
TCCCCCCCCCCCCCCCCCCCTTCAATCTGCTAAATTGATGCACAATGAAAATTAATAGAACTGGAAGGATTCTTTGATCGGGATGTCTTCAGAAAATAAAGTGATCACTCTATTCCGCACTTGCATGTATATATACATGGTATGCTTTTTGTGTTGAAACAGTTTGCAGCTGGGGTAAATGGAGGAAGACTGGGAAATACGGAAAGAAAAGCCCATTCTTTGGAAACATGGACTAGACAGCGAGGACTCCTCACTTTGCGTACATTTACAGGGGCCCAAAGTTAACTGCCAGTTGTTCCGAACATTTCTGCATGTTCTGCAAGAATGTCCGGATACCATATAATTTTTGCAGAGTGGAATGATTGGGGTGTACTTGAACGGTGCTGTCCAGCAAGAACCGCAGACGTGGTTTGACTGACAGCAGTAAATCCCGCCTTGTCACCAGCACGAACCGCAGGCAAGGTTTGTGACCGGTGCAGAAATTCCCACATTGTCATGCCACAGCAATTAGTCAGAGTTAAAAGAATCTGCACGTGAACTGTGTTTGCCCTTCCCCACTCTGGGAGGAATGGCCAAACTGGTGACAAAGCATTTGCTATGTGTGTAAATTAACTTTGCTCTGCTGCTTCCCTAATGACTACATTTTCGGACAGAACACAAATACATTCACTATAAAAAAATAAAAATAAAAAAATATATCAATAGCCATGTGTGACGTTAACGCGTCATGAAAGGTTATTACTCTGTAATTTAATTGTTCTGATTTGAGATGGCTTTCAGTCACGAGTCGAGTCTCCATCCGGCGCTAACATACCACAGTGATTTACCAAGACTCCCTGCACCAAGCCTCGCTATAAATATAACCTTTATTACAGCAGCCACTGTCCCGGTCTCTGCTCCTTAACCCTTACAGCCAGACTTTTTTTTTTTTAAACACAAGCACACACAGGCCCTCTTTGCACTCTCAGGCATCAATCATGTATCATCACGCTCCTGGTCCAGATCCTTTTGTTTTGTTAATACTATAGCTCCTTGCCTGTTAATAAGTGGCTTTGGAGTGTATACTGTGAAATGGTGGTTGCAATAAATCCAACAAGGCTTTTCAATCAATAGTCGTACAGTCAGTGCAAATGTTTGCACGCCCTTACAAACAAATGAAGAAGAAACTTCTCGGTAGTAATATAGGCTATATATCACCCATTCTTCTTAAGATATATGTTTCATTTTTTGTGCACGGTTGAGTGGGCGATACAGGGTCCCCGGTTCAATCCTGAGCTCAGGTTATTGTCTGTGTGGAGTCTCTGTGCATGTTCTCTTCTTGGATTGACTCGGGGTTCTCTGGTTTCATCACACCTGCCAAAAATAGGTCAATAGGTTGATTGTCAACTCTAAATTGTCCTTATGTGTGTGTGTGTGTGTGTGTGCGTGCTTGGTTCCGTGCAATGGACTGGTGTGTGTTCCTGCCTCGTGCCTTGCGTTCCCAGAATAATCTAGATCTACCACATCCCAAGACCAAGATAAAGCTATCTAAAGAGGAATGAAGTATTAACCTGGAAAAGAAATCATAATTTTATACCTATTTTCTTTAATATTATAATGTTATTGTTTGTTATTTGATGATATTGTTTGTTTGTCATTTTGTTCATTGTTGTTCATCATTGTTGTCAGGCTGGCATTGTAAATAAGAATCTGTTCTTAATGATTTACCTGGTAAAATAAAGGTCTAAATAAAAATACAATTAAATAATAAATAAATAAATAAATAAACATTTAATAATTTAATTGCTCCTCATACAGTAACTTATAGTGTTGCATTGTATTGTATGGACACTCATTTAGAAAAGAGGAAGTCCAAGAACTTAGATTTCTTTTTTATCTTCTTCTTCTTCTTCTTTTTTCTTTTTTTTCCAGCACACATTTCAAAGCCTGCTCTTTCCAGTAGCCACGCCTACACCCATACGCTCGCATTTATCCAATCAGGAATTGCACGCTAGGAAAAACAAAGCCTCTGATTGGCCACAACGCGTTGGTGGTTTCAAGGCGCCCGGTCGAGACACGCTGCCTGTGCTGGAGAGTGAATGAGGGAGGAGGAGGGAGGCTGGAAACCGTCTCCGTTTAGCGTGAGGAGGCCAATGTGGACTAGTGGAGTCGAGTCGAGTGGAGTTCGGCGGCGGTGCGCGAGCGGGTGAGCTGAGTCTGTTTCTGTGAGAAAAGTTAGCCACCGGTGTTGTTTAAAAACAAACAAACAAACAAAAAAAACGCAGGGAAAAAGGAGGACGGAAAGAAAACAAAACAGTTTTCCGACGACTGCAATGAAGTCGGGGAATATGGCCATGGATACCTGAGTAGTGGGAAAAAACGGAGCTGGAGTTTAAGTTTGTGAATAAGGTACTGAGAGGGGGGGGGCAGCTACGCTTCATCCGGGGATTTTCTAGTTATCGAGTCTCTGACTGTGATTTTTATTCGGATTTATCCTTCTAAGGTAAGTGGGCTGTTATGAATGAACTGCGTTGAGTTGTAACTGTATAAATTCCGTACAGAAGGATAGGTTTTGTGTTGCATTGTGTTACCGTGCAGTTAATGGGATACGAGAACTCACTGGCTGAGTCCCAAATGGTTCCCGTTAGTGCACTCCGTAGGGCACAAGAGCCGTTATTTTAGCACCTAGTGAACACGTGAAGGGTGTAGGGAGTGCTGTTTTCTGGCGTGAGTTTAATGGAAGTCTGTGTTTTTTTGTTTGTTTTTTTTCTTCTCCAGGATGGCGGTCCGCGCGCTCGTGGCGTTCTTTCTGCTCCTCAGATCCGGTTCCGGTCAGTACCACGGTGAGAAGGGAATCTCGGTACCAGAGCACGGTTTCTGCCAGCCCATCTCCATCCCTCTGTGCACAGACATCCAGTACAACCAGACCATCATGCCGAACCTCTTGGGTCACACGAACCAAGAGGACGCAGGTTTGGAGGTGCACCAGTTCTACCCCCTGGTTAAAGTCCAGTGCTCTCCGGATCTCAAGTTCTTCCTGTGCTCCATGTACGCGCCGGTGTGCACCGTCCTGGAGCAGGCCATCCCTCCGTGCCGCTCTCTGTGCGAGAGGGCGCGTCAAGGCTGCGAGGCACTCATGAACAAGTTCGGCTTCCAGTGGCCCGAGCGGCTGCGGTGCGAGAACTTCCCGGTGCACGGGGCAGGAGAGATCTGCGTCGGGCAGAACACGTCGGACGCCGGGAAGCCGACGTCTGAGCCGACGCCGGACATGGAGGAGAATTTCACACCGCGTCCGAGCGACAGGCTGGGTCACCCTTTCTCGTGCCCTCTTCAACTCGGCGTGCCTTCCTACCTCAATTATAAATTCCTGGGAGCTAAGGATTGCGGCGCGCCCTGCGAGCACGCCCAGCCGCACGGACTCATGTACTTCAAAGAGGAAGAGGTGAAGTTCGGACGCCTTTGGGTCGGCGTTTGGTCCATACTGTGCTGCCTGAGTACTCTCTTTACGGTCCTCACTTACCTCGTGGACATGCGGCGCTTCCGTTATCCAGAGCGCCCCATCATCTTCCTGTCCGGCTGCTACTTCATGGTGGCCGTGGCCTACGTCACCGGGTTCCTCCTGGAGGACCAGGCAGTGTGCATTGGCAAGTTCGGGGACAACGGCTACAGGACGGTGGCGCAGGGGACTAAAAAAGAAGGATGCACCATCCTGTTCATGATCCTGTACTTCTTTGGAATGGCCAGCTCCATCTGGTGGGTGATCCTGTCTCTGACCTGGTTCCTGTCCGCTGGCATGAAGTGGGGACACGAGGCCATCGAAGCCAACTCGCAGTACTTCCACTTGGCGGCGTGGGCCGTGCCTGCCGTGAAAACCATCACGGTCCTGGCGCTCGGCCAGGTCGACGGCGATCTCCTGACAGGCGTCTGTTTCGTCGGTATCCACGACGTGGCGGCGCTCCGGGGCTTCGTCCTCGCGCCTCTTTTCGTCTACCTCTTCATCGGGACGTCTTTCCTGCTGGCCGGATTCGTGTCCCTGTTTCGCATCCGCACCATCATGAAGCATGACGGCACCAAGACGGAGAAGCTGGAGAAGCTGATGGTGCGCATCGGCGTCTTCAGCGTGCTCTACACCGTCCCGGCGACCATCGTCATTGCGTGCTACTTCTACGAGCAGGCGTTCCGCGAGCAGTGGGAGAAGACGTGGCACATGCAGACGTGCAAGCGCTTCGCCGTGCCGTGTCCCGCCGCCGATTTCGCACCCATGTCCCCGGATTTCACCGTCTTCATGATCAAGTACCTCATGACCATGATCGTCGGGATCACATCCGGATTCTGGATCTGGTCGGGGAAGACACTGCAGTCGTGGCGCCGGTTCTACAAGCGCCTCGGGAACGGGCAGGGCGAGACCACCGTGTGAATTTGGCTAAATGTGAAGAGGACTGACTGTCGTACAGCCTACATGTCTCAGAACTTCAGTGTGGATTAAATACAAATAAAAATAAAAAAAATCAGACTTCTTCAGGAGGATTTGTGCTCAGATAATCTACCCACACCAAAAAGATTTTGCCTTGTTACACTTAAATACTTGAACTTTTGGCCCTGACTGTCTACACTTTTTTTTTCCTACAACTTTTGCATGACTTCAAAGGACTTTTTTTTTTTTTTTTTTTTTTAAATGGTCCTGTATCTTGTCAAAAATAATGTTTTGTTTGACATGGTAAGGGCGAGAGAATCATCTCCGCAGTGGCCAAAATTTTTGTATTTTAATCTTGTGCCTTGTAATGTTGTCCAGACCCTGTGTGTTTATTTCATTCATTTTTTTTTTCCCCCAGCACAGATAGTGCAGGATGTTCGTACGTCTTTAACGTCCTTTAGAACTAGATCCGTTCGGTTGAGTTTTACGATTTGGTGAAGACTCGGACAGGCTCTGACGATGTGACGTGGCTGTGATTGGTGGGATTAAATGTAGGAGGGAGAAAGAAAAAAAATCTCATTCTTGTTTAAATGTCATATTACTGTTTGAAGACATTACATGTATTTATTTAAAGTAATCTCATTTTTTTTTAAGACCATATTCTCCATTCAGCAGTTTCACTTAATAAAGTGAGTAGATTTGTAGAACTTCTTGATGTGTTGATTTATTTATTTTTTTTCCATGAAAAAAAAGGTCTTTTAATATTTCTCTCTGTTAAAAGATGAATCTTGGTTTTGAACCCATAGACTTTTATTAGAAATTTTTTTTATTCGTTTCCGGTCCAGGTTTATTAACTCCTATAGAGCTGGGTTGTGATTTCCGTTCCTGTAAAAGAAAAGAAAAAAGAAAGAAACAATGCTTCATGGTCTCCCGAGGTTCCTCACTTAAAGAACCATGTATGTTCTCAGTCTAGAACTGAATCTAGTTTTTATAGTTGAGGTCGTTCAATTTGTGTGTACATCTGCTCAATTACGTAATTAAGTATTTCTATACCTTCAACTTAATTGATTAAAGTTCCAACATGCTAACAGCGCCTATTACGGGCCTCGGCATAGAGCGACAGGAGTGGACGGTTACTTGCGAGTTATTTAGGAAGAGTAAACATTGCTTTTACACGGCAGGCAGAGATAAAAGAGCTAACGGGAGATAATCAGGAGCTGGCGTGAAGTCTGTCGTGCTGCGTTCGAGGCAACAGGAAGAGCAGACATGCGGAGAGGCTGACGGTTCCACAGCCTTCCTCGCGTGCTGAAACGCATAGCTCACATTCATCAGTTGAAGGTAAAAGCTTAACCTTTTGTTTGGGTTTGTGTTGGGGGTTGTTGGGGGGTTACTGTATTCACCGAGTCGGAGAGGCTTAGCTCAGAGGGGGGTCGGGGCTGAAGACTCGAGGCGGAAACTTGCAGCAGAAACCTTTTTAAATATCACAAAAACAAACAAAAAAAAAACCAACAGATATGTGATTTCTGCACGTATTTCATTTTGGAGAACTTAAAGGACCAATATGAGAGAAGTTACGTAATCAGAAGTTCAAGTGTGTGTGTGTGAGAGAGAGAGAGAGAGAAAGAGAGGCGTATGGTTTTTAGATACTTCACATCGTTCTTTTTCACATGCAGACTTTAAATGTTTCATTTTATCCACATTGTACTTTATAAACTTTTCACGTGATGTCGTGTTTAATTGAATTTTCCTGTTCGGTACCTGGTGAAATTCAGCTTCATGCATTTTTTTTCCCCCTTTCCCCGCATTATAACATTACGACTCTTTTAATCATGTATGGAAAAGCGTACCGCATGAAAGGACAATTCTGGAAGATTTGTACTCGAGTATAACTGAAATTGAATATTTATATTCTTACTCAAATCCTTAAAGGGACCAGCTTAAAACTTCCCAGAATCCAGTGCGTTGGTTTTGTTTTGGTCGCTAGTCCAGCGTCAACATTTGTTATCTTTCAGGTCGTTAAACAATAACGGACCAGCGAGGCCCAATTCTTGATTTGTCCAAGCAGAATATTGAATAAATATTTAAATCAGATGAATAAATCAATGAGTTAATATTTGGTCAGTTTAAAAAAAATAATAATAATTCTCTTGTATACTGGAGCAGATTTAAATGTAGATTTTTTTTTTTTTTTTTTTTTTTTTTTTACTTTCTCTAAACTATTAAAGTTTGACATAGTACCCACGTTTACTTAAGTACACCTTAATTTGTCATTTTTCCACCCCATGTGACAGGAACTGGAGTTGAAAACAGACACTAAAAAGATTATGGCTCAGTATTAATTTATAAATTTTGTGTCAGTGAACTTTTTAAATCGGACTAATTAGGCCTCGCCTCTCACAAAGAGTCAGCTGGGATTGGCTCCAGCTCCCCATGACTCTTACTAGATAAGCGGTGTAGATTATAGATGGATGGATGGATGGATGGAAGGCTAATTAGGAGCATAAACTGCATTTGTTTACTACATAATTGTTGAAAATGATTGATGTTAATTGTTTTATCTCATGTCACGTTCATTCCTCTGCATGTACGCGTGAAAGGAAATGGAACCCGCAGATTAAATTGCACTGTAACAAAATTAACACAACGTGCATCAGGTAGGTTTGACATTGCAGACATACGATCCTCAAACTGCTCATGGCATGCCATCTGTCATGCTGATCTAAACAACCGTAATTTACACGTGAAGAGTCGGTGGACACCCACCCAGTAAACACAATACACTTAACCTCAAAATCAGGAAACACAGCACCTGCTAGGCTTGATTCTTTTTGTAGTACTGTACATACGGAGGTGTGTTAATTATAGAGGCATGTGGCCTTATGATGCCGAATATGTAAGGTATGTAGAGCTTCATGCTCCATGTTCGTCACATAAGGAGCACAAGATGTTTCAGCAATTCGTGACTCACGCTGTACAGCGTGATAAACACGAACAACAAATTAAGAGAACCGCTGCCAAGTGCTTTCTGATCCGTGCGGTTCGGAACGCGCTCGTCAATCAGAATGATTTTAATTATTCGCTTTGTCTTGGCGAGTGGAAGTATTTTTATTTTTTTTTTTAATTCTTACGTCTTATGTTTTGGAAGGTTTTACCCGAATTAGAATCCGATATCACATTATTTCCTTCTGAAAAAAAGAGACGAGGAGCCCAAAAGAAGAGAAAACAGGAGAAAAAGGTCTAAATGAAAAATTATAGAAAGTTGTTTAAGTTTTTAAAAGAACACAGGAGGTGAAAACCCGGAGAAAACATGCATCTATTTTACAGGCTATCTGTGAAAGAAAAAAAAAAAAAGCAAATTCAAGGTATTAGGGAAAATCTGTATCATATTTTATCACTGTTGACACTTGTTCTTGGTATAAATTGAATTTCTTGGGGTCAGGGGTTAAAGAGAGAGAGGGAACGGTCTGGAATGGTATTCTGGCGGCCTACATCAGATTGTGCTTAAACGTAGCTAGCGTGTCGGCGTGGCGATCAGATTAGCTAGCTAGTCCGAGGTGAATGGCTAAGTGAACGGATTGTAAATGAAATAGCAAATGAGCACAAGCAGAACTCTTTTGTGAGTTATCCCGTTTGATTTTTTTTTTTTTTTTTGCATTTGCTTACTGTTAGCTTGCATGCATGGAGCCAAAATGTAATGTAAGTCACGCCAATTGAATCTGCAACAACTTCCAAATTTCCATTTTTCCATGTACAAACTATTTTTTTGGTGCATCATGAAATTAGAGAAATTGTTTCGATGACCTGCTGAAGTTGAGCGATCCCATTAGGTCAGGGTCAAGAGCTGATTAATGGAGCACTTAAGTGATGCCAATGTAGTGTTACATGACATGTAACGTGAAGCGGTAGGCTCCAAACTCCGACCCGAAACCACCAAGATGTGCGTGGCTGAGAAAAAAAACAAAAAAATAATAATTCTGATGCAGCACTTGCTTGTTGGTGTGTTTTAGACCAGGCTGAATCGAGTTTGACCAAATGAATGCAACACAACTGGTTGCGCACAGGTGCATTTCACAGTTGTCCCAAACAGGGACGCGTAACTCCAGTCCGGGACAGGCATTGCTCAGAGGAAGTAAAGCGTGAGAGCTGGCTTTTGACGTAACACAGACCCAGTTATTTCAGGTCTTGTTTGTTTGTGATTCGCATCAATCTTCCTGCAGACACGTCCCCGCGGCGTAATGCTTACAATGGCCTGGAAAAGGTCCGCTCTGTGCGCTTTTGTGCTGTACAGGTGCCACATTCAGCCTTCCTGAGAAAAAACAGACGGGTCAAGTCTCAGGTAACCGGAGCCCCCTTCCTCAGGTTGTTCCCTCTAACTCAGTCCCACGAGATATAGTTGCCTGAATTGGGGTCGATATCCAGCCCGGACAACGCCTTCGCTTTTGTCAAACATTGTTTTCGGAGATGTTTACCCAATGTAGTGTTGTCCCAGCACATGGCCCCAGTGCTATGACCAGATATCTGATGACTGCTTTCATGTTGACGGAGTTAGATCCAGAGCGCTGTACAGATCGCCGGAGATATATTCTTGCCCGAAGTATAATATTTCCTCCAAGATGGCAGCATACGGGGTTAATAACGTTCGCAAGTAAAAAACAAAAAAACACTCAAGGGCATGCTGTTAAATGTCAGGAAGAATAGCCAGCGTCAGGAAGGGCCTGACGTGAAGCAGAGTTCGCGTTACGCCCCGAAGGTGATTATTTTTCCAACTTTGTGTTTTATTCCACAGCAGTTTTCTAACTATCACAGTTTTGTTTTGTTTTTTTAGTTCTAAAGAACAGCGCTGTGTGCTTTTTTTTTTTTTTTGTCCGTTTACAGATACACCAAGGTTGTTAATTCCTCTGAACATGTTAGTTCCTGTTATCACTTGCATTACAGGAGATGTAATCAGACGTCATTCCGTCAAGCGGCTGAAATGCGTTCAGCGCAGGCAGAAAAACGGTGACGTGTTCGCACGAGGGCGTGACGTGATTTGAATTATAGCTGGAAATATAGCTGTTCACGTTTCTGTTATAGACACCCGACCAATCAAGATCGACAGAGAATTCAACAGGCAACATCCCTAGATCTCTTTTATTGATTTGATTAACTAAAGCTTAACTAAACAGAATATATATTGATATCTATGGACCAGGCAAATTTAGCAGGAGATTTCTGCCTGTGTAAAGGTTTTTTTTTTTTTTTCCTCTTGACCTGTGTTTTTGAAGCTGATTAAAGAACCGAGGACTCTCCGTTCCTGTCTCACTGTAGCTCCTCGTTTCCCATATACACAAAGAAAATGTAGTTGGACACAGACGTGAGCTCATAGGTATTCTACACCCATCCCCCCTTTACCCTAAAACACACACACACACACACACACACACCCTTCCCCCATTCCCCCCATTCCTCTCCGGCCCTCATCTGGTAGTGTTCAGGCCTGGTGTGCTGCTGAGAAACTCGATCTTCCCTTTGGGTTTCAGCTCTAGCTGAGCCTCACAGCCAAGGGCCTCGCTCACGCATCTGACTAACGCTACACAACTTTTTTTTTTTTTTTTTTTTTTTTTTTTGAACCGTCTACACCATGTTTCGCAAAACAAACATTATGGCCTAAGAGCAAGATGGTTCCCGTTAAAGCCGAGAGGGAAACTCTCTGCTTGTTAGGAGAAAAAATCGAACTGCAGACCGTAATCTCATCCAAAGAAACGCATCCGTGACTGCAGATCCTGAGAGCCCGAGGCGGGCCTTGTGTTTTCACTTCCTCTCACTCCCACGTTTCTCCTCTAATTCTCTCCCTCCATTTTTTCATGTCTCTCTTTTCTTTCGCTCCTTTCTTTGCACGACCCTTTGTTCTTTCCCCTTCTCCAGTACTAATACTTTTCTTCCCTTACAGATTAGACTTGTACACAAACACGTAGTCCTGCACCACGACGATGTCCAACCGGTATCAGATTTATGAGTAAAGTTTTTCAGAAACTTAAAGCGCGGACCAAGAAATAGCATTTTCGCCTGGCCCTCTTCACAATAGTCTACACTTTACCTCGAAACATAACAATCATTAAAATGCTTTCATGCACATTTCCATTGAACATGCTACGCCTGGTTCTGAAAAATATCCCAGCATATCTTGAAAAAAAGTGCAATATTTTCCATCAGTTGTTTAAAAAAAAGTGGAAGTGTTATAATATTATAGACTCGTTATACTTAAACCAAAACCTGTTGGGCGTCTTTCCGTTTTCATTTTGATAATTATGGTCTACAGCTCAAAAAATTGTAAAAAAAAAAAAATATATATATATTTTTTTTTTTTTTTTTTTTTTTTTTTTTAAA
>JAOVYU010000015.1:5779192-5789214 GCA_025674565.1 Synodontis membranacea | reverse complement strand
ATAATAATAATAATAATAATAATAATAATAATTTAAAAAAGTAAAATGAATTTGAAGTTCCCCTTGGTGACCACTTGAGGGCGGTAACGTTCAAATAGACCGCAACGTGCGGCGAGATCAAAGGCAAGCACTCGCGTCACAGAGGGCTGTGTTTCAAACCGCTCCCGATTGGATACCTAGTGCACTACGCGCGTGTTGTTTTACGCTCTATACAGGGCACTCGAATAGGGTGTGAGGAATGATTTGAGACTCGGACCTTAATTCCTTCAGCGCTTGGACAGGAACCGTAATTTCTGCTCGGTGTCTCGGATCGTGTCGTGTTGGAAGGGTCCTTTTTTCTTCTTCTTCTTCTTCTCCATGTAAACAAAACAGACCGACAAACGCTTTGATCGGTTTAAACAGCTAGGCTGTCCGGGTATGTGCTAAGCTAAGCCAATCTAATCTAAGCTAAGATAAACTATGATATGAGAGATGATGTGCGCGTAGGCTTTGCACTGGAGTCACGGACTTTCTAACTCTAAGCGACATTAATTGCCTCAGGCCCCGCGCTCTTCCTTGGATGAGGAAGTGAACTCAACACGGACAAACCCAGGTGAGAAACCTGTCCGTTTTCTCTCGACATTCTAATCCCTTCTTGCACAGCCTTAATCCTAAACACCTTCAAAACATCTATATTTCTGTGCTCAGTCTTGCGCGAGACGGATATTAGCTAGCCAGCTAAAGCTACGAGTCAGAGTCTAGGAGAAAAATGAGCCTAGCTAGAGCTAGCCCGGGGTGCGTCTCAAACCGCTCCAGATTTGATACCTAGTGGACTACGCGCGTGATGTTTTACGCTCTATGCAGGGCACTCGAATAGGGCGCGTGGAGTGATTTGAGACTCGGATCTAATTCCTCCACCGCTTGGCCTGTTCAAACAGACAGACAGCTAGCTAGCTAACAAGCTCCTGTCTGTCTGTCTGTCTGTCTGTCTGTTTTTTTTTTTTAATTTTCATGATTATAAAGTTTAATTCAATAAGCACACACTGTATAATGAGGGAATATTAATACAAGGGCGTCTTTGATCAATCAGACAGCTAGCTAAAGCTGCATTAGGGTTATGCTAGCGGTTTAGCAGGCTAACATGACGGACGGCCCGTTTATACCGAATAAAGTGTCTAATAAACGTCTAATAAAGTATGTTTATAACTCAGAGAATGATAACGTGTCGATATGTTTAATTCTGTAAAGCTGTTAAACTGTCACAGAGGCATGCTAAGTAGTTATGCTAGCTTGTGGATTAGCAGTAGTTCTCTTCCAGGCTGAACGGTGTTTTTATTATTATTGTTGTTGTTGTTTTTAATAATTATGTTAATTCCTGGTTACAAAGTGCTAATAAACTTGTATTTGTCACTTAAGGGTGGTGTGTGTGTGTGTGTGTGTGTGTGATTTAGCGAGCATGCTAAGACGCTAGCATGGGGCAAAACTTTGACAGCAATCTGTTGTTCAGAGAAATATTTTTCTGTTCTTTAAACAAAACTCCTGAGCGTTTTCAGACTGAGCAATAAAAGTTAAGGTAAAAGTCTAGAGGTGAATAAGGTGCTATTACTGTTATAATAATAATAATAATAATAATAACAATAGAGTCCAGAGTCTGATAGTTTTATTTATGCAAATGAGATTAATTAATTAATTACGTGCATAAATTTGCATGTTTAATTAACAACAAAAACAAACAAACAAAAGCATAGTATTATAATGTTGTTAGAATTGAAATCTGTTGTATACAGTCTTATGATTAAGATTTTTATTTCATTTAGGGATGTATTAGTACCGGTACCAGGTATTGATGTGGTACCGCGCTCGTATTAGTACTCGTACTCGTAACAAAACGCTCAGATGACGATATAATCTGAAGAGACATCTTTATCTTTATAGCATTTGAACAGTGTTTTTAATAGAGCGTTGCAGGCTGAGCGTTATAAACAAGCGTGGTCATTAAATTGCATTGTTTAACAATCTTTCTTGTACCACGGACCGGTTTCATGCATGAAAATGTTTCCGTGTAGGTAACAAGGTAGAGGCGCGTAGCGCAGGGGTGGAGCTTGTGTATCATCTGTTGCGATGAACCCGTAACCTAGGTAGGAATCTTGGTATTTTCTTTTAAATGCAGCTTTCTTTTCGATGGAAGTCTGTGACCCTTCTGCTGCTGTCCCATCGTTTGCTCGTTCCTTCCCGAAAAATAGCTCTCCAGTGGATTTTATTTTTTCAAGGGTTAGTTTGTGTCGCTGATGCGTGAAACGGCGTGCCAGAGTCAAGTGCGGTAGTGAGTGAGGCGAGGACGGACACAGACGCTTTTTCAAAATAAGATCTGGAAGACTACTAACTATGATTTTAACCATGAAATTTTTTCTTTGCGGCCCGGTAGCAAGTGATCCATAGACCAGTACTGGTACCAGGGCGTTTGGGGACCTCTGGTTTAAGAAATCTTGTCGCACATCATTTCTGCGAGCACTGAGACACTCGTGAGAGAAGCTACAGTTCAGCGTGCTTTCTCTTGCTTGATCACTGTTACTGCTCTGTGCGCTCGAATCAGCCGCCGTCGCATGCTCTGTTCAAGATCCTGTTTATCTCATAAGGACTTTGTTACTTGCAGAACAACCAAAACGGATACAATAGTAAAAAAAAAATTCCACGATGCCCCGATTGCTTAATAATCACGTGTCATTTCAGTATCAGTATCGACAAGTGGCAAAAAAATAAAAATGTCCTGCTACTTGATGAAAACAAAAACAAAAAGGGTATCTGTGAGTGCATCATTTCTAAGAAAACACCATTGAATTCTCAGCATAAATATCGAATTCAAGTCCGACAATAACAACAATAACAATAATAATAATAATAATTATGGGAAATTCCTGTTCAGAGGAGTGTAATATTCTTCGGAATAGGAATGAACAAAGGTCATCGAGAAACTAATTGTTCTGAGTATTTAAAAAAAACAAACAGATTTTGTTGGGGGATTTATTAGTTTTAGAAAATAAATCGACCTGCATTTCAAACTGACACATAGATTGACAGATATTGTAATACCAGGAAATATGTGAAACGCACATATGAGTTTTTCATGAACATTTGTAGGACTTGTAATTAATTGTGAAGTGGCTTCAGAGCTTTAAATGTGTGTTTTTTTTTGTTTTTTGTTTTTTCCCCCTCCGAGTTTCGGTTGACATCATGATTCCAGGAAGATAAAAGAACTAAAGCCTTATTTATTTATTTATTTATTTATTTGCTGAGTTTTGGTGTTTGATTTGTACAGTTTAATATAAAGCATGTTATTGAAGAAAAAAGAAAGAAAAGCATTTCTACCTGTAGTGCCTGACACGTGCCTTAGTACAAATCTTTACAGCTATGCTCTCCGTATGTAGGAGAAAGGAACCCATTTGATGGGCAAATCCTCTTTCCTGACCTCCTGGGGCAAAATCTGAGCAGTGATCATGGGTATGTTCATTTCTTAATACCTTCTGCATTGTTTTTCTGTTATTGCAAGATGATATATATATGTATATGTATATATATGGTTGTTGTTTTTTCTCTCTTCAGACGAACAGGAGGTTTTGAACTCGATCATGCAGGACCTGGCCGAACTGCAGCGCTCTAACCGGTCAGCCATGCCTGATCTGGGCAAACCCAAAGTCTCATCTCCCAAGAACCAGGTCTGTTGTTTTTGATGAACACAGCCCAAAATTATTTAAAGCAGCACGATTGAGTGAGAAATATGACGTTTTTTTTTTTTTTTGGGACATAAGGGAAGTATTTACCTCCCCTGTTGTTAGTTAAGGGTAAAAATGAAGGAAGTGACCGATTGGAAAGTTTTGTTACTCAGCTTCAATGCTTTCTTCCTGACAGAATGATGTTCGGGTGAAGTTTGAGTACCGAGGAGAGAAGAGGTATTGACTTCATCTTTATAAAGAGTTCTTATTCACAAATCGCTGGTGTTGATATTCGTACATCCTGCGAAAAGACGTTCCTGAAATGGTGGGAAGTTAAACGTGGCACAAATGTCGTTCTAATTAAAAGATTTCTTTCATTGAGGTGTAATTTAGGAACAATAGGCACAAACTTTAGGCACGACAGAAGTCCAAGTACACACTGACAGGCAGGAGCTGCAGCCAATCAGAAGAGAGAGAGAGCGACAGAGAGATAGAGAGAGAGAGCGACAGAGAGAGAGAAACTCTGTTACTCTTTAAGAGGAAAGTTATTGCCCGGAGACACTAATGGTGTGTACCGTTACAAAAAAGAGAAGTTGTTAAGGTTGAGAATTTCATTATAGCGGGAAGTGTTGGCGGATTTTTTCAATTATTTTCATATTTTAAACTGGATAATAACGTAGATTGATTTGACTCCACCTTTTAACGCTTACCTGAACTTTACATAACTTTTTTAACCTCTGGTATGGGCTGATACCAGCCTGGAGCGCAAAATAAAAAGTTGATGTGAACAATAAAGTTATTTAATTCTCATAGGAATTCTATAATATTCAGAAGTCATAAGTGAACAAATACTAGGGCTTATGAACAAATACTAGCATCTCTCGAGACCTTTGAGGTCATAGCTGTGTAGGATTATTGTACAGTTTGGGACGTCTAAATGTGTGCACTTACAGTTGTGAGGTTAAGCGCAGGTTACGAAACCAGCTTCTGAAGAAAATTAGAGTAGCCTTTTTTTTTTTTTTTTTTTCTTCTCTAGCGTGATGTATTTCCTATTTAAAAGGCAGATTTGTTGTGGACAGGGCATTGGGTTTATTCATCAGGATTTGATTGGCTTGTGATCTTTTGAGTGAAGATGCAAAAAAAAAAAAAAAAAAAAAAGAAGAATAAAAAAAAAGAATGGATAGCGCTGCTCTAAGTGAATGTGTTGCTCTCACTGCTAGTTGGTTTATAGGATATTTTTTTCTGCCTTCTCAGTTAGTGGTGTAAAGAATGATGATGTGCCAAAAGTGCAAAAGAAATGGGTTATTAGTTGGAAGTCGAAGTTCCATTTTCCTATCTTAACAAGGAAAGCTTCAGAAAGTCCACTACAAGCTCCTACGATCAAGGAGCACATCTACTCATAAACTGATCGCGTGTGTAATATATTTTAGTTTGCATTAATCTATTTTACTCATTTATTTCTATTCGTTTTTATTAATAATACACCGGAGGAGTATTTTTTGCTCTCTCCCAGCTGTTGACACACCTGCGCTGATTATTCAGTGTTCATGTTTCCTCTTTTTAGATTTGTTGGAAGCTTGGAGAGAACGAAAATGTGTAGATTTACAGAGTAAATACAGTGAATAGATCTGTTCTGTGTTTGTGTGATATTAATATATGAAAATATCACATAGCGGTATTGTGGGTGCGTGCATGCAGTTCGTACACGGTATTTATCATCTGCTTTTCTGTGCGGTGTTTCAGGATCCTGCAGTTTCCTCGACCTGTCAGGCTGGACGACCTGAGTGCCAAAGCTAAAGTGGCGTTTGGTCAGACGATGGACCTGCACTACACCAATAACGAGGTACGAGAGATCAGTGTGCATTGCTGTGTGTGCAGAAATTATTCTTATTGTGCACGATTAGAGCGTAATGCACAATAATTTTCAGCGGAATAATGATTCATTTGCTACAGAGATTTTACTGAAATGAACTTTTCTGTTTCACCCCTTCTTTTCATCCTTTCACTTTCCCTTTTCTGTCTCCTTTGCTCTCTCTCTCTCTCTCCCCACTGTAGCTGGTGATTCCTTTGAGCACCCAAGATGATCTGGATAAGGCTGTCGAGCTGCTGGATCGCTCCGTCCACATGAAGAGTCTGAAGATTCTGCTGGTTCTTCCGGCATCTTCTCAGGTCAGTCTGAGTTTTCTAAATTTCTTTAAAAAAAAAAAAAAAAAAAACTAGAGCTGTTTTAAAATTCTAATTTGCATAATCAGGTTTTGGTAAATAGGGTTTCACTCATCAGTGCTAACAGTACTTAGAAGTAAGTGTTAGAAGCAGTCCATTAGGGTTTCGGTTTAAGCGTAAGCATCTGTGCAGGTTGGTCGTGACATACGATGGATGTATTAAAAATAAGAATAGTATTAAAAAAATTCAAAGAACTTGAGTTTACACTGAGCTTACAAGTGGCACTGTAAAAACAAATAGTATTTATTCTCGCTAATGTACACGAATACTGATGTTAGTTTGAATGTAAACAGCTACAGTATGCTCCATCTATCAGTCACGTCATTTACTGTTTATTTCCTGTTTTTTTTTTTTTGTTTTTGTTTTTTTAAATTTTTTAAATTTACTTTATCAGAACTCACTCTCCGGTATGAACATGTTGCTGAGTCACGAGCATCTGGACAACACGGACAGGAAGAACATGCTGGCCCTTATAGGTCAGTGCTGAGCATCTTAGCTGTCTCCTTAATCTTCATCTTTTTTTTTTTCGGTTTTTTTTTTTTTTTTTTGGTCTCTTCTTGTACTTCATGTACCGTTTGTGATCTAATCGAAGGAGTCTGTATGGAAGATTATAGCTTCAGTCCGGCAATAGATTGCAGTCATTATAAAGAGTTTGCTGACTGAGTGAACTCGATGTGATGTGAATACAGATAAACGTGTCTTACTGATTATGAACATTTCACTGTTTTTACAGCCTTAAACATGTTAGTGGTTTCTTTCTTTCTTTCCTTCCTTCCAAGAAGAGATTAAATTTACTCATTGGGATACAAACTGCTGTGTCTGTACAGGATCTCAGTCGACAGACCGCAGCTCTCCACCTCCAGGCTACATCCCCGACGCCCTGCAGCAGGTGGCCAGAAACGGCTCGTTCACCAGCATCAACAGCGAGGGAGAGTTCATACCCGAGAGCATGGACCAGGTGATGATTCATTTAATGTAAAACATGCTTTAGGACCTGTCCGGTTCAGGGAAAATAGCTGACACCTGTGTGTTTGCGTGGATAGATGCTGGATCCGCTGTCCATGAGCAGCCCTGAGAATTCAGCGTCAGGCAGTTGCCCTTCATTGGATAGCCCTCTCGACAGGTATTTTTGAAAGTATAAACACACACACACTGAAACATACACGTATTTTAATATGGGGCCTATGAATCATTTTATTTTATCATCTTATATAGTGATAGCTATCCTAAATCCCGCATGCCCCGAGCTCAGAGTTACCCAGACAACCATCAGGACTTTACGGGTAAGCTTTTACAAACGAACAAACAAACAAAAAACATAACTAACAGAATTGTCCTGTTCAATCTGTTTTAACATAATTATTTAAAAAAAAAGGAATAACTTGAAGTCTTGCTGTCTCAGAATGTGACATTCCAGTGTTTGAGAAGTCAGGGAAAGGCGGTACGTATCCGCGGAGATACCCCATCCCCTTTGGTCTGCAAGACTACAGCGATGGTGAGGGACCATGAACTTACTTTAATGCAAATAATGTTAACCTTGCAATCATTAATGTTACTTATGTTTATAACTGGACAAGGACTTTTAACAGCCATCAGAAGTAGTTAATTTCAAAACATTCAGTTTGAGAATCTGTTTGATAGTGATAGCTCTGAGCTTCAGCCATCTCTAAAAGTTGTAACGAATTTTGATATTTGAAGCCAAAACTGTGAGATCTTCTTTAGACGTGTCCTTAGTGTCTTCAGCAAGTTGCTTAAGTTAAGAAGTGCATATGTACCTAATTAAACATCAGGTAACGATTGTTTGTCTTTTAGTTCTGTTTCGGCGTCTGTAAAGTTTGTATTTCTGTCCTCCTCGCTGCAGGGCGTAAGACATTTCCGAGAGCACGGCGAACACAGGGCCACAGCTTCCGCTCACCTATGAGTTTCAGCCCGACAGACCAGAGCCCGAGCACTAGCAGCGGCAGCAGCATCTTCTCGCCTGAGCTGGAAGAACCAGGTCGCCGCCGCCGCGGCAGCGACATCGAGCCCAACCCCAGCACTAACCCAACACTCTCTGTCATGGACATCAGCCCGCCCAGTCGCTGTAAGTTTGATAAATAGAAACATTTTCGTTCTCATTTATGCAGAGAATTTGTGCCTTTTGCCATGCTGTGCTGATCTTATGCTGATGCAGACGTGACGGGTAAAACATGGAAGCTTCACGAAGTGTGTGCGCGTGTGTGTGTGTGTGTGTGTGTGTAGCTCCTCGTGCCCCCACAAACTGGCGCCTGGGAAAGCTGCTTGGTCAGGGAGGATTTGGTCGGGTCTTCCTCTGTTACGATGCCGACACGGGCAGAGAACTCGCAGTCAAACAGGTCCAGTTCGACCCAGACAGCCCGGAGACCAGCAAGGTTAGATATAAAAGCAATGATGGCATGATATTTGCACGGTATGAATATGATGCAATGTTTATAGTTTACTCTAGGGAGTAACAAGGGCTTATCACGCTCAGAAATCTGACCTCACGTTGAAGCGTGGTGGCGATGGCATCATGTTGAGAGTTATCTTGGCCTCTTGGTTGCTTCTCTTGATTAATCCCCATTTTAACCCGGTCACCGACCAGTCCTTACCTTTGAATGTTATGGGATATTTTATGTGTGAACCCGTAGCATGTAATCCTAATCAGTTCATTAACAATTTCATTTGGAACAACAGAATATGAAAAGCCACTGTTTTGTTTGTTTGTGCGTGTATGAGATGTGTATTTATGATCATTTGTCTTGTATATGAATCACGTGTTGGTGTGTTTACGTGTTAAGGAGGTGAGTGCATTGGAATGTGAGATCCAGCTCCTGAAGAATCTTTTCCATGAACGCATAGTTCAGTACTACGGCTGCCTACGGGACACACATGAAAGAACTCTGTCTATCTTCATGGAATACATGCCTGGGGTAAATTATGTGCTTTTACACCATCCGAAGCCTAATCTTGTTAAATACCATTCTGTGAGATGTGACGTTCGTATGTCCGTATTCTCAGGGATCGATTAAAGACCAGCTCAAGTCTTACGGCGCGCTGACGGAAAACGTCACGCGTAAATACACACGGCAGATCTTGGAAGGGGTGTGTTACCTGCACAGCAACATGATTGTACACAGAGACATCAAAGGTGAGAACGTGATGACGTCCACGGCTCGTGACATGACCGATACGTGTAGAAAGTGACGTTTGTGCTTTTCACGTTTCAAGCTTGTTGCTCAGTCACGAGTTAGCATTGTGATGATAATGTCGTACTAATTAGTACCTCTCATTCGCTGTAAGCAATGTTGGGTTATTCATTTACTAAACTCCTTTACTGTACTTTGTTGCTTATTCTTTCTTCCTTTTGTTTTGTGTATGCGTTTCTCTTGCTGGGCTTTTTTTTCTGTTAGGTGCCAACATCTTGAGAGATTCAGCTGGGAACGTGAAGCTGGGCGACTTCGGGGCAAGTCGTCGGCTGCAGACCATCTGTCTGTCAGGAACAGGTATAAAGTCAGTGACAGGAACACCATACTGGATGAGCCCGGAGGTCATCAGTGGAGAGGGCTATGGAAGGAAAGCTGATATATGGTAAGTGACGATGCCAGTAATGTCGACCCTCGTTTTTCGCGGTTAATCCGTTCCAGAGGCGATAAGTGAATTTCTGCGAAGTAGGATACAAATATTTTCGTAATTCGAGCAAAGAAAACCTGTTTACAACCTTCTAAATATGGGTTTTTAGCATTATTAGAGCCCTCTAGACATGAAATAACACTCTTTGGTCACCATTACACTCGTATAACCCGATATATTAGACAAAATAAGAGAAAAAAAAAAAAGATATATTAGACGTCACAAATATCATATTATTATTATTGTACATTTACAGTTCTTACACACAACCACTAACTTATGAAACTTGTTGGGTGATGATGCGCGGCTGAAGAACATTGTGATAGGCAGTTGCTGACGCTGTCTTTTCATATGCATGAGGAGGCTTTTGTAGGGTTCCATTGCTCCATCAAGTGCATTCCGTAACCGCAATGCACGCATCATTTACACACAGGCCTACAGTCCATACGTACAGTCATTTTAATTTTAATACAGGGGTGT
>JAOVYU010000015.1:5756428-5766797 GCA_025674565.1 Synodontis membranacea | reverse complement strand
ACTCTCACTTAAATAAGCCAGACTTATCGAAATAAGCCAGACTTTCCCTTAATCCTGCTTCGTGGAATACCCCCCAGGACTAAAAATGACTGTAAACAACTGTAAAAACAAACAAACCAACAAACTAACAAAAAATATCATGAGTGCAGAGGGTCTGCAGGCTGAAACGCCTTGTTGATAAGCGAGAGCACGTACAATAATAACCAGACTGGAATGAGCGGACAGGAAGTCTGTAGGATTTTCATTTATTCTCACTGGTTTCATTTCCTCATTGGTTTCCTTTCTTCACCCGTCGTAAACTGTCTGTAGATAAGTGGGTGAGGAGGTGGTAACTTCACCCCCTGGTATGCATTCTCTTAATTAGCTGGATATGGGGTTTTGAGAATGGTACAAGGGGTCTGTTAGGTTATCAGGGCGTGATTCATCCGTTTTGGCTCTGGTTGACTCTGGGCCCATTTCCTTACTTCATCCAGATCTCTCATCTTTTGCTTTTGTTGAGCAAATACTTGAGACGACAACTACCGAGAGTATACAACAATCTGTAGTGGTCATTAGGGTAGCCAGTAATGAACTGCTCATATTACTCTGCTCCGATAACATTTTATGATAATATTTAGCCTCTTAACCTGCTTCTAGCCTAATACTGTTTTTAACCTTTTTTTTTTTTGGTGCTAAGACACATCAGAGGTAAAAAACAAACAAACAAAAAACCCAAACACAAACAAACAAACAAAAAAACCAAAGCCAGACCATCCTTGACCTGTTAGTTGTGCTCTGCTCACCTTTCTTTTGAAAGAAATTAGTTACCAGCTGACTTCTCTCATTCCCGTCTCCTTTCTTTTTTTTCTCTCTCTCTCTCTCTCTTTTGATACCCTGCTCTTAGGCTAGGGATAGGCACTGACTCATAGGCACAGACTTGTCGAAACTGATTATAATTGATAACCGACAGACTGCTGCGATTGCTAAACTACCAAAACTATGCATACTGCTACCACTGTTGTTACCACTAATAATAATTACTTAGTGTTGTGTGCAGAAGTCAAATCAAGAAATGATTTCCAGGAAGGTGAGTGGAAGTGGATTTATCGTGCAGCAAAACAGCAATCCAAGGCAGAGGGCAAACTCATCAGAAATAGTTTTTTTTTTTTTAAAGTAACCGATATCATCTTCATCCTTCATCTGAATAATCTGTTGCGACCTTTGGCCGAGTTAGAACAGATAAGGAGAATGGGCAAAAAGTGGCCAAGCAATTTGGCAGGGTCCAGATGCTGTTTAGATATGGAAATGAAGTTGGAGCCAGTTTACAAAAGAATGGTATGTACGAACACCCTAGTACACAAAATGTCCTGTAGATCCCATTCAGTGAGTGGGGGGGTGGTGGCTTAATGTCTCTAAAAGTCCAAAAGCAGCAGCATGGAGATCACGGTCAGTAAACAACATAGTGATCTTAATGATAAATAAGCCCTGATAGTGTCTACTCGGCACCCAGAATGACTTGATGCAGGCAGCCTTTGCTGGTACCGGGTGCTGTGTTCTTCCTTTTGTTATACAGAGTGACGTGTTGAATTACACTGGGCTTGTGCTTTGCACTGTACAACTATTGAGTCTGTATCATCAGCGATGGTGCTTTTATGGAAGTGGAATACACAGAGCTGGGAAATGATACTCGGAGTGAGAAGCGAAGGTATCCAGCCATCCATATCGCACTGGTTTCTTATTTGGATGAATACTTTTGTTACAGTTGGAGCACAAGCGGATATACGGACCAATCTGGCGCTCCCGGTTCGGGCCATTTGACATCGTGAACGTGGCGACAGCAGAGCTCATCTCCCAGGTGGTCCGTCAGGAGGGACGGTATCCAATGCGCACGATGCTCCCTCACTGGAAAGACTACCTAGATATGAGGGGCCGGGCGTATGGGCTCCACGTTGAGTGAGTCTATTTCAGCACTCAGGACTGTTCCTAGATAGAGAATCGTTTGAGAGAAAACAGAATGTCCTGATTTTATCTCATCTAACTGAAGTCAGGTTCTAACTGGTCAGACTAGATTTCTCAGATATCATTCTGTACCTTCTGTCCCGAACAGGATGGGTGAGGGTTGGTATCGGATGCGCAGCGCTCTGAATCCAAAAATGCTGAAGTTGCAAGAAGCGTCGGCATATGCGCCTGTCATTCACGATGTGGTGTCAGATCTGCTGCAGAGGGTGGAGCGACTGCGCTTGAGCAGCCAGGACAAGAGCACCGTGCGCGACCTTGCGTCCGAACTCTACAAGTTCGGCTTTGAAGGTCAGAGACTGAACTGGAGTCGGAGCTTCCTTTATTTAATGTGAATTTCAGAAAACAAACGTGGTCAAATCTCAAGGATCTTAAAATTCAGTATACAGTTTTGTGAAAGCGTAATATTCATCTACGGCGTGTTTCATAATGTAATAGGTGAGGAATAAAACATGCCAGGATATGCAGATATAGGAGAATAATCGATGATTAAAGGTGCAATATCCATTATGTAGTGTCTCTATATGTTTAAGCCAGAACATCACTTTATTTCTTGCATTTGTTTTGCATTAATTTTCCCAAAGAGTGCCAGAAGTTCTGGAATTGAATGCAGTTGTTTGTCAAATCTTGTTGCCGTTCTGACTCTCTAGGCATTTCTTCCATCCTTTTTGAAACACGCTTGGGCTGTCTCCAGGAGGAAATTCCAACAGAAACACTTCGCTTCATTGCAGCGGCTAACAATATGCTGACTCTGTCTGAGACTGTGCTGTTTTTCCCACAATGGACTCGGAAAATTTTCCCTTTCTGGAAGCAGTTCATCCAGGCCTGGGATGATCTCTCCGGTGTAGGTATGCTGGATGACATTTCTGATAGAGCATTGTGTGTGTGTTTTTTTTTATGATGGCTAGAAGCACTGATTTCTTCACTGAGACATTTACCAATATGCAAGAAATAAAACCTGTTCTGTAGTAACACGGGGGTCATTTTTAATGTGCCATCGGAATGCGCTGGAATTCAGCGCGGAATTTGATTGACAGGAAGGTGAAGCAGATGGACGAGCAGGTGAAGCGTGGAGAGAAGCTGGAAGGCATGTACCTCACCTACCTGTTATCAACTAGCAAACTCTCCCTGGCAGAGGTTTACACCACCATCACTGAGCTGCTGCTTGGAGGAGTCGACACGGTCAGTGTTGCGGTCTCGTACTCCGTTATGCACATTCTGTTAAGATCAGGGCCATGACAGAGGTGGGGAAAAAATGCTGTTATTGGAAAATGGTCAACTCCGGGGTGGTAACTGTAACAAAATACCCCCAAGTGTTTATTCCTTACTTGGCACGCCAAATTGTTGATCATGTGGTTTGAGATTCTCTCCCCCTCTTAGACTTCTAACACCCTGTCCTGGACTTTGTATCACCTCGCCCGTGATCCGGAGGTGCAGAATCGTCTCTATCAGGAGGTGGTGTCCGTGTGTCCAGACAAGCAGCTGCCAACCATGGAGGACTTGAGCAGAATGCCGTTCCTTAAAGCTGTTATCAAGGAGACACTCAGGTATTAAACAAGATGACTGATTCTGGGCTTAAGAGTATTGGCTTTAATACGGTGCAGTGTTTATTTATTTATTTATTCAATGTCATATAAATGACCGTGAACGTCCTGGTTCAGGTAATTGCAACGTACACTATATGGCCAAAAGTACGCAGCACGCTGTAGAATTAATATTGGCCTTCAGTGCACCCTGAAAAGCAGCCTCAGATCGTTATCGCACCTCCACCTATCTTTAATGTTGATATTGTGCATTCCAGT
Organism: Synodontis membranacea; assembly: GCA_025674565.1. Taxonomy (NCBI): domain Eukaryota; kingdom Metazoa; phylum Chordata; class Actinopteri; order Siluriformes; family Mochokidae; genus Synodontis; species Synodontis membranacea. The sequence continues at coordinate 5,763,000 of JAOVYU010000015.1, read as the reverse complement.
AGTTATTGTTTCTGGCATCCACCAAGCCTGCATTCATGAAGAATATGTTCCCTCTGGTCCAGAGTCCAGTGGCGATGTGCTTTACACCCCTCCGGCCGAATCTTGGCTTTGCACGTAGCAGTTCTTGACTTGTTGCAGCTGCTCAGCCATGGTGACGTTTCATGTTTTTTTTTTTGTTGTTTTTTTTTGTGCTGTTGTTGCTTCCAGAGGCAGTCTGGACCCCTTGCGGCGACTGATGCAACGGATGCTATTTATCACGCTTCATGGCTGAGCTATTGTTCCTTCTAGAAGCTTTCATTTCACAATACTAGCACTTGGTAGAACTTTTACAAGCCTAATTGTGGAAAAGGTGGCATCCTGTGTCCCTGTCACTTTTAAAGTCACTGAGCCGTTCAGTACAACCCATTCTACTGCCACTGTTCATCTACAGAGATTGCGTGGCTAGGTGCTTGATTTCATGCTCCAGTTAGCAACGGGTATGGCTTAACTCATAGGTGTCCACATAACTTTTGGCCAAGCATGGCATACATAAGGTTCTTAAATACATTTTAAGGAAGATACAAAAATGGCATTATGGTCAGAATATCTGCTACGCAACGTAAAGCATTGATGTATAGTGCACGCACACGTGTAACCAGCATGCAAAAACGTCTTGCAGAGCTCACTGAACTGCTTTTTGCACAAAAGGTGCTAAACAACAACAACAACAACAATAATAGTCAGTTGATTGCATGGCAAGATGTGGATATTAAATATATCACCACCAGGTGGAGCTGTTTAGCAAAAACCACAAAGTACTCAATGCTCCAGATGATCTAGAACACTGTGTGGACATTTCTTAGATTGGAGAAAAACACTTGACTTTAGTTCTCTAGGATATAACTTGTGCATGGTGATGTGTGTGTGTGTGTGTGTGTGTGTGTGTGTGTGTGTGTGTGTGTTTGTGTGACATTTGGGTTGAAAACGAGTAATAGCACCAAGCTAAAACTCCGCAGATCAGTGATTCAGTGATCATTGAGCTCAGCTCACCAGTAAGAGCCGATTCCTGAAGTCTCATTATAGTGATGGGAAACCCAAACTTCTTCTAAGTGACTCTCTTCAAATGACTCGACTCACTTAAAAGAAGCAGTTCTTTCGGCTCGCAAACAGTTCCTTGTAGTGATAGGAACTGTGGCTGTTTTCAATCAGTCAGATCACCAGTAAGAACTAATATTTTTGGAGTTGTTCGTGTTTTTTTCTGATCATCTGGCTCAGCTCCTCAGTAAGAAACGACTCTTTTTTAAAATTTTATTTATTTATTTTTTTTGGCAACTCTTTCATCTCTGTCTGTGCAGACTGTACCCTGTTGTGCCTGGTAATGGACGTCTCACCGTGGAAAGTGACATTGTTGTAGGTGGTTACTGGTTTCCAAAACAGGTAAAGACTCATTAAAACTCAAATTATAATATACTTCAAAGGCACTTTATGTGCTCTTACAATACGTCCTTCTCTAAAGACACAGTTCCATCTGTGCCACTATGCCGCGAGTCACGATGAGAACGAGTTTCCAGATCCTGAACGGTTCTTTCCGGAGCGCTGGATGAGAGGGGCACCAGCACAGTCCCAACACCACCCCTACAGCTCCATCCCATTTGGAGTCGGGGTCCGGGCCTGTGTGGGGAGACGGGTGGCTGAACTGGAGATGTACTTTGCTCTGTCTAGGGTGAGTTATATAAGTGTCTTCGATCCCTGGTTTGAGTCTGGGCTTTCGGTCAGTATGGCTTTGATTATTGTTTCATGATCAAGATATGCCTGACCCTGAACTACCCTTTACCCTCTCTCTCTCTCTCTCTCTCTCTCTCTCTCTCTCTCTCTCTCTCCCCTCCAGCTCCTGCAGCACTATAAGGTCTGTCCCGTGGACGGAGCCCCAGTTGTCCACCCCAAAACGAGGACTCTCCTTATTCCTTCCAAACCTATAAACCTGCGCTTTGTCCCCCGGACCTGAATGCAGCACTACTCACTCTGGAGCAATATTCATAAAAATGTCACGGGGGATAACATGTTATTCAAAAGAAATGTATAAGATTTTATGGCTGCACTGGGTATTACGTCTCTCAAACAGTTTTTTTTTCTTCTCATTCTTGGATGTTTTCTTGCTTGCAGCAATTATATAAGAAGCCCTGTTTTATTGCTTAAAGCTCAACACTAGTTATAATTACATCCTTTATTTATCTTAATCTTTATTTTGCAAAATACTGACTTTCATGCAAAGGGCAAGCATTTTTTTTACACTCTACCGTGAAACATGAACATTTTTTTCATTTGCTCATTGTAACGCATTATTGTTTCAATAGTAACAACTCGTACACGGGCTTGTATAGGGCTATATAGACCAATGATGCATCAAAAGGCTAATAATCAACCGTTAGAAAACTGGCAGTAATTAAAAGAAGAACAAACACACAAAAAAAAAAAACAGATGGAAAGCAATTCAATGTACTGACACTGGATTCCCCTTCCATAAATGTCAAAGATGACCTATTACACCAGTTTCTCATTATTTTATATTATTCCCTGAGATGCTTTTGTAAAGTTTGAGAGTGTTTTTATTAAAAAAAAAAATGCTCTTTTCTCATGCTGTTTTAACATTTTATTAAAAGCCCTACAGCAGAGGTCCCAACCCCCCCCCCCCGGTCTGCGGTCTGGTACCGGTCCTTGGATCATTTGGTACCTATCCACAAAGAAAAAAGTTTGTGGTTAAAGTTATGTTTATTTTTCTTTAATTAGTCTTCCGGATCTTATTCTGAAAAGTGACTGTTTCTGCCAGAGGTGTGACCAGAATGTCATGTGTGTGGGGGCAGTTAACTCATTTGGGGGGGGGGGGACAGAAAAAAAATACCTGCAAAATAGGTGGGAAACCACCACTTACTACTAATACTACTACTCGTACTACTACTAGGCATAATAGCCTAATAATAATAATAATAATAATAATAATAATAATAATAATAGCTTTCCAATAATTTTAGTGAGAATTTAAATTTAGTGAAAATCTAGTTTTAGTGGTTAAAGAAGGCTCAAGCTGCCAACGGATTCAATATGTGTACTGTATGAGCGCAAAGTGAACTCTGGGCACGCTGTCCTTGCTAGTTGAATGGACAAGGTGCTGACTGACACGCCCCCTATTCAAACAAACCAATTGGAAAGCAGTGAAGTTTTGACGATCGTACTGTAACCCGATGGAGGATTACAGAGCGCCTGAAGAACACGGATGGGGAAAAAAATGTTAATATAACAATAATTAAAGCTATACACTTTGCAGATAGATTTTTTTTTTTTAATTATTGCCACCTTTTTAGGGCTTCTATGAATACAAGACACAAACGGAGCAGCTAGTAAATAGTGGCAAGTCTTGTTTTTTTTTCCAGACAAATTTCTTTGGATGGACAGGGCATACCTCAGGGGGGGCAGGGCTTGTCCCTGGGGGGAGCATTGCCCCCCCCCCCATCCCCCCCGTAGACACGTCCCTGTTTCTGCCCTCGCCTCACGACAGCACTTGACTCTGGCATGCCATTAAACGCATCAACGACACAAGCTAACCCTTAAAAACAAAAAAAATTAGCCGAAAAACCAAAATTCACTGGAGAGCTTTTTCCGGAAGGAACAATGGGACAGCAGAAGGGCCAGAATGAGACTGCCAGCAAAAAGAAAGCTGCACTTAATTGAAAATACCAAGATTCCTGCCTAAGTTATGGGTTCATTGCAACAGGTGATACACAAGCTCCACACCCGCTATGCGTACCCCCCGCGCCTCTACCCGGTCCGTGGAAATATTTTCATGCATGAAACCGGTCCGTGGTACAAGAAAGCAAATTTAAATATATAAATAACTTCGTTCAGATTGGCTAATGGAATCTGTGGGTGTGGATGACAAGGTTGGATGGTAGCCAATCAGACTGAAGCTATTTGCATATTTAAAATTCTGGATCGCTAAAACTTCGAGGAAAGGAGTGAGGCCATTGAGGGTTGTTCTCCTTTCAGAGAGAAGTGAACATGTTTCATGTTTAAACAACTATAAATTGAAGTAAAATAAACAATACATTCGGGGGTGTATCGAACAAATTTTCTGTGATGTAAGAGCAAGAAAACCTTTCTAGGCAGGCTGTTATGGGAAAATAAGCAACTTCACACCACTTCATCATGCTGTTGATTATTTTCCCAACAGCATTCCCGGAGTTGCAGTTAAACAGCATCCAATTATTGAGTCTAATAACCTGTATGCAAGGGGGACAAAAAAAACTACATTTTGTTTCTTTAATGTTAAAATGAATGGGAGGTTGGAATTATGACTGATTTCGACAGACTCAGACTGTAGCACGGCTTTGCTTACACAACCTGGGTAGAAACTGACTCGACTGCTGTTTCGGTTCAGGTTTGGGTTCATATCCCGCAATCATGGCTTCATCCCGAAAGTTCATTTAGACAAGCGTCTCGGAGAAAATAGAATGTCTTTAACATATTTGTAACCAACTTCATAGCTTCGAGTCTGCTAGTTAATAAGACAATGCACCGGTTAACCATGATCGCTGTTAAGAAGCTGCTACTGAAGATCAAGAGACGCCTGGAGGCGGGACATGCATTCTAGAGAGCATTTCATTGGATGATCACAAGGCTTGTACTGGATGAATCATCAAAAAATGTACAGATTTCCCAGAAGTGACAAATCGGAAGAAATACGTCTCTATTTTTTCTCATTATTGGTCTAACACTAAAGGTGAGGTCCAAAAAAAAGCTTGGAATCAATAATTGTAATTTCACTTGCACTTGACTGGATAGAAATATGTTCTTTTTCCTCTGTTTTACATTCAAAATATAACATATGAATTCAGAATCACTTACTCTAGTCAGAAATGTTACCACGAATCACCAGTGTGATATAATTTTATTTTCTACCTAAACCACTAATCATAGGATCGTTGAAAATCGTTGGACTTTTGCAAGCGACGAATTCTATATATTTGGAATACCACTGATCTCTAAATAATAACCAATCCAAAAATGTCCAAGATGAAAAATTGCCAGCTTTATTATGAACCACATTCCAGAGCGTAATAAGTGAAATACCTGCTAGATTTCTTTTTTCTTTCTTTTTTTTTTTTATGTACACATAAAGATCTGCAGGAAGAAGCTGCAATTATGAGGCCACTCAAAACTTCTAGAGCAGATACTGACAATTATAAAGAACCTTTCCATCAAACAACACTGATTTTAATGAACTTTTAAATTTCAGTAAACATTTTATTGGCCTGCTATGAACTGGATGACTCTCACGTACTAAATCCGAAGAACGCTGAATGTAAAAAATAAGCGTCAGACCGAGGCGGCAGTGCGGACTACCATCATTCATCTGATCCTTTAGGCTAAGCAGCTATGTTTTCTTTTCTTTTTTTTTTTTTCTTCATTTTTTTTTTTAATTTGACTCCTCTGGTTTGTTTTCTATCATGGCAAAAAATATTATGTACAACTTTCAAATGATACAGAATAATACATTTAAAATTTCTTAGTTACATTAAAGGTACAATGATGAGTGGTATTGCACAACTTGGCATCCTTGCGATAACTTGGTGGGGAGGAAAAAAAAGTGCAGAATGTTTTTCATTTTTATTATTATTTTTTTCTACCTTGGAAATGAACTGCAAATAATATCGAGAAGATTTTCTGTAAAGAAAGTAAAAAAAAAAAAAAAAAAAAAAATACACAGTGTGCAAATGACTTGGCATAGACAGTAAGAGAGAGAGAGAGAGAGAGAGAGAGAGAGAGAGAGAGTGTTCTGTTTGAAGAAAACAGTACATTCCAGGGCAACAGAGAACGTCGAACACTAACATTCAGAAACATCCACACTTAATGCACTAACGATTTCACTTCAACTTCCTCTCTATACAAGACAATCATTTTATTATTATTATTATTATTATGAATATTATTATTATTAATATAATTTATTAATTCTCTTTTATGTCTGTTGTGACGCGTATTAACAGTAGTGATGTCACATCCAAGTCTAACTTGGCGTGCATCTCCAGTTCATAGCTGTACTGCAGTAAGATGTGGGACAGGCGGGACAGACGGACTCTGATTGACGAGTCCTCAGCGCTGTCCTGGCTTGCTGTACTGTAGGGTCCACTGTTGTCAAACTGAACGCTGAATGCTGGCTGGTTTGTGAGTCGTGAGGTTTTATTATTTTTTTTTTATTCCAGAGTTTGGAGCAGGGAAGGGGGCGTGGCTTTACCGGGTCGAGGACAGGACGTGTCCCGGCACCCAGCCCTCGGCAGCAGGCGATTGGCTGTTGGCGGGTCGGTACACCAGACACATGTTCTGCTGATTGGTAGCCAGGATTTGCACCCTCTCGCCGACCACCACGCAGATCTCGTCCTCCTTCACGGCGTTGTAGTCCTGCGTCACCATCACCGACGACAAGCCGTTACACTCTGCCTCGTCCAGGTCCTGTGGATCGAAACACACACACACACACACACACACACACTGTATAACCTGAACACAAACAGCAATTAACTAGCTTTAAATATTTATCT